>WFAB01002513.1:0-35677 GCA_018977245.1 Lethenteron camtschaticum | reverse complement strand
AATTATATTTCAGGGCACATTGTTTCTTGTTGTCGTTGCCGGTATCAAAGGGAATCACAGGCGCGACAATTACCGGCAATGATACAGGAGGCATTGAGACGTTCAAACAACCAAGTGGACAACATCATCCGGTATCATCATCAACGGCACGAGGTCAAACCGAGTCCTCCAGTGCGGCCGAGTTGATGGAGCGTGTGACGCTGACACACGCAGAGTAAACACCGCAAACAAAACAAATAGGCAGCTAATTGTATTGCTCTTTAGTTGATTAAACTCTCAAGCACCATTATATACCAAATATATATTGGTTGGGCTGCCATGCGACAAACAATCTCATGGTTTCGACGGTACTCGTTTTCGCCCCCCGCCCCCCCCCCCCCCCCCGGAGCGAGCGAGGTATGATGTTGTTGATGATGATGGGCTGAGTTGACCTTTACAATGATCAGGTATGTGGACAACTCGCAGTCACTGTTCCTGAAAAAAAACAAAAAACAATGGGAGGTGGGTGGGTGAGTGAGTGTTTGTGGGGGGGGGGAAGAGACGACCAAATACATATAAAACTGAATTCACAGACTGCATGGGGGAAGAAAAGAAAATAAATAACACGGCAAATTGTGTCGTCCAGATCGCTGAGTGTTATCTCGCGCCCGCGCTCATCGCCGAGTCGGAGTGCGTGCCTCTTCCTCCTCCTGCTGCTGCTGCGTCTGCACCGCTCGCCTCGGCCCCCCTAATGAGCATCCAGCCCGAGACACCGCGCCCCGAGGAACAACTTCTAATGAGCGAGACGTCGCAGCTGTGTCGTCACCTGGCTATCACGCACGCGCGCGCACGTGCACACACACAAAGACAAAGATCCCCCGTGTGGCCTTAACAGACCGTCGGGGCAAGTGCTGTTTGCGAGCACTTCATGAAGGCTGGCACGGCACACGAGAGGGTGGGTGGCCAGCCCCACCCCGACCGCCTTTGTCTCTCCCCAGCGGCGATGATTACGAATCGCACCAGGTACTCAGTTGAGGCCGAGGCGACCTAGGGGAGGCCCAGGACCGGCTGAGGCAATCGTCATCGGTGTTGGTGGCCGTGAGCGGAATCGAACTCGGGTAGCCGGGTTCGTAGCGCCTAACCGCTGCACCACCGCTCCCCGCGTGCACGCACGCACGCGCACGGCCGTCACGGGATGTTTAAAGCGGCGGGTGGTGAATGTTTGGGGTTGGCGGCTGTAGTTGTGAGTGTGATTCATTACTAGGGGCTGTGTTGTAGACAGCAGCGGTAACAACGATACGTTTGGAGCTTTGCCCGCAACATCACAAACGTATCGGAGTTGAGATGTCCAGAATCGGGCTGAACGATTAATCGATTTCAAATCGAAATCGCAATTTGAAATAACGTGATTAGCGAATCGCAAAGGCTGCGATTTTTTGCGATTTGAAAAGTCCTATTGCTTATTGGAATTGTTTTTTTTAATTATTAAAACTTTATTTATTTAACTTAACAATTGTTCTTTGTTTGTTCTATTTCAATTTAATAAATGCATGTTGGAAGCAATTCATATCTTTTAAGTTGTCATCCTTGCATTAGAGCTTTTAGAGCAGTTCATATTTTGATGGTATCACGTGGTAATGCTCCATAACAATATTAAATCTATTACACAGTGAATATTCAACTGAAGCTTGACTTTTAAAAAATATTATCGCAAATCAAATCACAATATCTGTCAGAAAAATCGCAATTAGATATTTTCCCCAAATCCTTCAGCCCTACACAGAGGAATCGCCTCGGGGAAGAGCAGGGAAGGAGAAAGAGAGAGCCACTCATCCACTCACTCACCCACCCTTCTATTCACTTACACACCCACTCACCAATCCACTTACACACCCACTCACCCACTCACTCACTCACTCACCCACCCTTCTATTCACTTACACACCCACTCACCAATCCACTTACACACCCACTCACCCACTCACTCACCCACCCTTCTATTCACTTACACATCCACTCACCAATCCACTTACACACCCACTCACCCACTCACTCACTCACCCTTCTATTCACTTACACACCCACTCACCAATCCACTTACACACCCACTCACGTACTCACTCACACACTCATTCTCCTACCCACCTACTCAAACACATACTTACTCGCTCACCCACTCGCTTAACCCACCTACTCACCCACCCCTCTCCTTCATGCACCCACTCAACCACTCACTCACCCACCCATTTATTCACCTACACACCCACTCACCCACATACTTACACACCCACTCACCTGCTCACTCACACACTCACTCCCCCAACTACCTACATACTCGCTTAGCTACTCACTCACCCACCTACTCACCGACGCCGCCCCCCCCTCCTTCACCCACTCAACCACTCACTCACTCGCTCACTCGCAGACTCCCACCCGGGTGTCAACACGGCCGAAGGCTGCTCGCCTCCTGAGAAGTGGCAAGGTCGGGCAACGGGCATTGACGCTCCATCGATCTTTTGCGGTGGAATTTGGAACAAGATCGAGGATGATGAATGTGCCGTCTGATATCGTCTGGGGGAGGTTGCGTTCACCTGGGCCACTAATAAGGCTGTCATCGCTACCCTTAAGCCCCCTCCCCCACCTTCGCCGTCCACCCAATGTTATTCCAATTGCATGATCGGCGTGATGGCATGAGACGAATAGAACCTTGTAACCTTGTAACCCGTGGGCTGCACCGGCGCGCGGAAGAGAGCACAGAGGCACGGATATATTGCGCGGGGAAAGAGAAGGGAACGGGAGAGGGAGAGATTAAAAATAAGAAGGGGAAAGAATGGAGGAACGGGAGCACGGGGTCAGGGGAGACGAGGAGAGGGAGGAGGTAGAGGCTGCCGCTACTGCACGGAGCGGCGTCTGTTCTCACAGTGGGCGGGCGAGGGGGAGGGGCTCGGAGTGTGGGTGGCCACTCACAGAAGTCACGTGATTCGCGGGAGGCATGAGCTGGTTTAGATAGAGAGATGTTTTTTTATGAGAGCAATCGCCGAAGAGCGAGTCACTGCTGTGTAAGAGGATGGCGCGCAGAAGCGGATATCACAGAGCTAGCACCGAGAACCCTTCTTCAAATGGCCCCTGTAAAGGCATGGGATATCTATATATATAAAAGGGAAATTTGTGAATGTGTGTGTCTGTTCGAAATGTTTAGCATACTTCCCAACATGCAACAAACTTGAAATTTGGCATGTGGGTAGCTTCCAGTCTGTACACAATGCAAAGAGTATAAAATCGACTTTTGTATTTGGGGGGGGAGGGGGGGCGCAATTATGGATATATTTTGCACGGCAAGTGAGCGGTGACGTCACATCTGTGATGTCACCCGCATGCGGCAGCGTCACGCAGTGTGCCTACTGACGTCACTCATCCCCCACCCCCCCCAAATCCTCCGCGTAGGCCGCGTATTTATCCAAGACAATAATCTAAATTTCGATTTAAAGCTTTCGTGACTGCAGGGATTCATCTTCTTGGTTCTTTATAATAATAATTTATCTTCTTGGTTCTTTCGGTAAAGTCACGTAGAAGGGAAGTAATAAAATAATAAAAATAAAACATAATAAAATAATTTATTTTATTATTTTTATTTTTATTATTTTTTATTATTTTTATTATTTTATTACTTCCCTTCTACGTGACTTTACCGAAAGAACCAAGAAGATGAATCCCTGCAGTCACGAAAGCTTTAAATCGAAATAATAATTATATAATAATAATTTATAATAATAAAATAAAACATAATAAATAGCATTATTATATTATATTATTATATTATTTTATTATGTTTTATTTTTGTTATTTTATTATCTCCATTCTACGTGACTTTACCGAAAGAACCAACAAGAAGAATCTAAATCTCGGGCAAAGCAGGGTAGTAAAGCTCGTTATATATAAAACGGCCACACACACACGCAAAACCCCAGGAAGAGCTGTTAAGCATTCAACCAATTCACACCGTCAGCCTCGTGTGCTGTTGTGTAACAGCATCTTAAACAGTTTCGGGGCGAAGTAAAAATAACAACCCTCGATAAATAAAATAATTTCGGATCACTTAGCAAGTTTCGCCGTCTCCAAAATCCATCGGAAGCTGCCAAAGCAATCCAGACGCTCCATTACCGCCGAGTGCGATTTGTGCGTTTTGTTGGCAGGCGTTGTTGGAGATGCAATTTTCGAGATATGGGGTGGACAAATGTGCAATGCTTTGTGGCCTTAAGTTCGTGCCGGGGGAGACGAAACACACGCGGGCCGGTGGGTTGCCCTTGGCAATCTGAAGTCGATATCAAGAGCAACATTAGCCATCGTGTTGTATTACTGTTGTATTGCTATTCTTAGGGGCCGTCCATAAATGACGTCACGCAAATATGGGGTGGGGTCAGACATTTGTGACGATGTGTGACGAGCGGGGGGGGTTTGAGAAATGTTACGTCACGTAAAAATGCGCAACTTTAAATAAATGTAGACAACACGTTCTACTTAATTAATAGACTTTTCAATAAATGTTTTCTCCTACAACATCAGCGTGCAGCGCCACATTAAATACGCACTACAATGACAATAGTTTAAAGCGATTTGAAGCATGTTTTATTTTATTTGGGGGGGGGCAGAGCTTTGTGACGTCATATTTCAGGGGGGGTCTGACATTTTGTGACGCCGTGTGACAAGGAGGGGGGGAGGTAAAAAATCGTCCAAAATCGCGTGACGTCATTTATGGACGGCCCCTTATAGGTTTGCTCAGCCCTGAGCCATCGCAGCAACAACAGCAACAGCCGCCGTGCGCCACCAAGTGGCAACGACGTCAACGCGGGGACTGTGTGCCAGGCTCGGTGCACCTTGAGGCCATCACTTACAGCGGGGAAGGCTCGCTGGCAGGAAGGTCGTGGGGGCAGAGCCACGCGCCATGCGTCGATTGAGATGACTGGCAGAGGCACCGACAGTGCCAACTTGCTGCGTTTTTTTCGGTAAAGTCACGTAGGTTAAAAAAGAAAACTAATAAATTAAATCACGACGTTTCGGAGGCAACAACACAAGCTTCCGCCTCCGAAACGTCGTGATCTAATTTATTTCTTTTCTTTTTTTAACCTACGTTACTTTACCGAAAAAAACCGAAGAGTATGAATCCTTGCAGTCACGAAAGCTTCAAATCTGGAATTGCTGCGTTTTATCCGCCCGGCGCTGTGCCATTTGCATGAACTCGAGGTGCCGTACCCTATTCTTAGGTTTTTTCGGTAAAGTCACGTAGGTAAAACATTAAAATTAATAAAATAAAAATCACGACGTTTCGGAGGCAACACAAGCTTCCGTCTTCAGGTGGAACCGTCACAGCCACGACAGCTGTATCAAGTAAATGAGAGATTGCAGGAGCTACCACTCCGTTTATATAATGGTTGGCTCACCAGGAGATGGCAGTACAGCAAGTGGCCTAATCACCATTGGCTTCCATCTGTACGGGGATAGAGCGTTGCCCCCTCGCGCGCGTGGGTTTTCTCCGGGTGCTCCGGTTTCCTCCTCGCACGTGGTGTAATAAACACGACGAGTTGATATTCACGACGCTACTGAAGCTTGTGCGTATATTGAAAACGTATTTCTCTAGAACTGCTTTTTTAGCGTGTGTTTAGTTTGTTATTCTTCCCCCGCAGCTCAGATTAGCGCGGTCGGCTACGTACGGCGCGAAAGAAGAAGTGTAATATGCATGCATGCGTTAATCGGCTGAAAAGACACCTTGAAATAAAAACGCAATGCAGAAGCGGCAGAGACCTGCTGGAAATAGGAATTCTATAACGGAGCCTGGCTGGCTCTCTCGCGTGTCGCAACAAACGTGATCAATGACTTGATGTGAAATTTCGATTTAAAGCTTTTGTGACTGCAGGGATTCATCTTCTTGGTTCTTTCGGTAAAGTCACGTAGAAGGGAAATAGTAAAATAATAAAAATAAATAACACATAATAAAATAATTTAATATAATAATATAATAAATAATATAATAATATAACATAATAATAAAATAATATTATAACATAATACTGTATAATAATATACTAATAAAATAATATAATATAATATATAATGTAATAATAAAATACTATAATAAAATAATATAATAAAATTAAATTATATAATATAATTTATAATTTATTATGTTTTCTTTTTATTATTTTATTATTTCCCTTCTACGTGACTTTACCGAAAGAACCAAGAAGACTTGATGTGAGTTTAGCTTCGTCGTCAGCGAAACCACTACGGGCTCTGCAAAGCCTCACCCCAAAGAGGCTGTCAATATGTTCGGGCCCTCCATGGGGCCGTGCACGCGCCAGAGGTCGCAACCGGGTACCCGATACCCGTACCCTACCCGATACCCGGTAGCCGTTTGCAACCCTGGTGCGACGGGTACGGGTACGGGTAGGCCGTGAGTCACTGGTGAGTAACCGTTTCATCTTCTTGGTTCTTTCGGTAAAGTCACGTAGAATGGAAATAATAAAATAATAAAATAAAACATAATAAAATAATTCTCACGAGTAACCGTTTGTCACTCATTTCGGTAGGGTACGGGTACGGGTAGGGAATGGGTACCCGTACCCGGCCGGGTACGGGTACGGGTAAGGAATCAAAACCCGTTTGCGACCTCTGGCATGCGCGCAACCACGTGGACGCGAGCCACCTCCTCTCGGGGCTCGTGAAGTGAGTGAGGCGTGCACACGTGCAGCCGGCATAGAGAACGTGGAGTGGACTGCTCGGAGGGCGACAGGAGAGCGGCGTGCTCACGCTCGGAATCGTGGGCACGGGACGGAAACGAAATATGAAAAACATTTTTAAAATATATTTTTAGCAGGTTACGGCCAACTGAGGTGGAAAGCTAATTTGTCTTGATAATTGTTTTTTTACCCTTCTATCTGGCAACAAAACTGACACCTTTTTACAAGGAGTCATGTTTGCATAGACCACAATACCTGCAGTCATAATGCAAACAAAAAACATAACACTGTCCTTGAAGTTGATTGGTCCACACCCGAGACAGCTTTCCTTAGAGCCTAGTCTCACATGGTGTTGGACCAGATGACGCCAAAAGGCGCAGTTTTGTTGCCAGATAGAAGGGTAAAAAAACTATTATCATATTTTTACTGGCAAATGAGCTTCCAATGGTCTAATTTGTCTTGTTTTAACAAGTAAGGCCTACCGAGCTAAATCGCTATTTTATATTTTGCCAACTCAGGCCCACTGGGCTATATGTCTATTTGAAATTTTACCAGGTAAAGCCCACTGAACTGTCGTCATTTTTTCATTATTACTACCAGATAAGGCCCACCGAGCCATATCGCTCTTTTTCAGGAGCGACCAAGCCATAGCCACCACGGCATAGCAAGCGGAAGGCCGGCCCTGCAGCCGGTTCACGCGATAGATAAACACGTGCGCGCTGGGTCTGTGTGATTGCGTGCGCACTCCAGACACTCGCGCGGGGAGAGCGTGAGACTGGGGTGTCCAGGAGCATGAGACGAGATCACGGGAAAGGGCGTCTCAAGCCGTAACCCTCCCCTGGCGATCACAACCACGCGTCGCGCGCCTCCTGGAGCAGCAGCAACAAAGAAATCATCAGCTGCTGGGTGCAGCTGATGGGTTCAGCTCGTGGGTTTGGCTGGTGGTGTTAGCTAGTGGCTTGAGCTGCCGGATTTTCTCCGGGTTTTCTGGGTCTTTTGCCGCACACATAAAGCCATTATCAATGATTTAATTAATTGGCGATCTCTCTTTGGTTCTTTCGGTAAAGTCACGTAGAATGGAAATAATAAAATAATAAAAATAACACGTAATAAAATAATTATTTATATAACATAATATAAAATAAGATAAAATAATTATTTTATAATGTGTTATTTTATTATTTTATTATTTCCATTCTACGTGACTTACATAATAATTTTACATTATTTTACATCAAATAATTATTTATTATGTTTTATTTTTATTATTTCATTATTTCCATTCTACGTGACTTTACCGAAAGAACCAAGAAGATGAATCCCTGCAGTCACGAAAGCTTTAAATATATTATTTTATAATGTTTTATTTTTATTATTTTATTATTTCCATTCTAGGTGACTTTACCGAAAGAACCAAGAAGATGAATCCCTGCAGTCACGAAAGCTTTACATCGAAATTTAATTGGCGATCCTCCGAATCTTTATTTGCTGTGGCTGCTTTGGCAGTGGTGCACAAGCACAGTCAACAACAACAACAACAACCCTCAACGGTTTGTCAATTACAACACTCTCTGTGGCTTAAAGGACAACCTGCAACAGGCGATGTTTGGGGTAATAGCCCATATGTGTTATGATCAAGGGTCATTGACCGAAACGTCGACGGGCATGTCTTTTTTCGTTCCTTTAAAAGCCACAGTGTTGTTGACGAATGTGAGTTTTTCTTCCGCTGCTCAGTGTGGTGCTGAGCAGTGGTGCTTGCGGTTAGCGCGCTGTTCGCCACACCCAGTACCTGAGTTCGATTCCCGGCCACGGCTAACATCAGTGGCGTTTTTGATATCGGAAGCAGTCCCTTGGTAACATCCCCTACTTCACCGACCTGCAATGAGAACACTTTCATCTAGAATCTGATTATAACAAAGGGCTGTAAAAAAAACGAAATCTTTTTGTTCTAATCATCAAGCTCATCACCGCCAACTGCGACTTTTTTGTCCTAAAGCTTCATGAATATTGATGCTCATTGGTGATCGGGGCCACGGAGACAGATGCGGTTGTGTGGGGGGAGCTTTTGAAGCCACAAGACTCCTGGGTTTGGGGAAGGTTTTGATGATTTTATTTCTGTGTCCACGATCTCGACCCTCTCTCATCCTCCTCATCTTCCTACTTCTACCTCCCTCGCTCACATCTCGTCCTTTCGTCGTTTTCGAGAGCAAAAAAAAAACGAACGCGAGCCGTGTGCGTGGGAGGGAGGAAGGGCGAGAGGAGCGGTGGCGCAGCGGTTGACGCTGCCGTCTTGTCTCCCACTAAGCGTGCCTCTCTCATCCACGTGTTCCTCTACGCACACATGTAAAGGCAAAGGTCCCCCGTATAGCCTCAACAGACTGTCGGGCAAGTGCTGTTAGCGAGGAGCAGCACCTATGAAGGCCGGCACGGCACACGACGGGATGGCTGGACAGCACCACGCCCGGCCGCCTTTGTTTCACCAAGTCGCGATGTTTACTACGCGCTGCACCAAGTGCACAGTTGAGTCTGCGTGGACCTAGGGAGGCCCAGAACCGGTACAGATAATCGTCACCGGTGTTGGCCGTGTGCGGGAATCGAACTCGGGTCGCCGGGTTCGTAGCGCAGCGCACTGACCGCTACACCACCGCTCCCCAAACACAAACAACTTCGCACAACAACAACAACCGCCACTCGCCACCCAGTGGCGGTGACGTCACCACGACGCTTGTGCCAGGCTAAGTGCACTTTAAGACCACGTGACGTGTCTATGTACACCTATTTACACACACACATTGCATATAAACCCTGCCTCGACGGACATTGTAAACACATTCCTGCGGAGGGAGCTGGTAGGAACGTTGGGTTGCTCGGTCAATGGCCAGGGTCAACGGCGGCGTGGTGTATTCGCAAATATGGCCGACTGTGAGGGCGGGCACAAGCCGGCGTGAGTAGGTTAAACGTTGAGTTTTATAAGGGCACCACGGGTGACCAGCCCCTCCCCACCCAGCCCCACCCCTCCCACCCCCCACCCAGCCCACCCTCCCACCAAACCCCTCCCCACCCTCCCCTCTCCACCGAGCCCCTCCCCTCCCCACCCAGCCCACCCTCCCACCCAGCCCCTCCCCACCCTCCCTCCCCACCGAGCCCCTCCCACCCAGCCCTCCCTGCACGACGGACGGACGGACACAATAATCCCCTGTGGGCTGGTGTAACCAGGAGGTTCCAACCAGTAACACACTCAATGTAAGACATTGAGGTATTAAGGCGAGGTGACGAAATCTGAACTCCGTATCGATTTACTCATTTACGGCGGAACAGAGCTTGCAGGGTGGGGGGAATCAACAACGTATCTCCAAGGATAAATATAAATTTGTTGTTGTATTGGAAATACATTTTCTCATTCCGTTATGAAATGAAATGTAAAGAGGGAGACGGGAACGGGTTGGAAGTTGCTTCTGGAAAGCATTCCATCGTCATTGTTCCAAAATTGTTTACTGCTGCTGCTGCCGTGTGATGCTTGGACCATGAATCCCACTGTTGATGATGATGGTGGAGGTGATAATGGTGATTAAGAGGTGTCAGAGGAGGAAATCGGGAAGCCAGGAGACGAGAAACCTCGCCGTGTCTACGAGTGGCGTAACACTCATAATTCCGCACAGATGGATTGAAGAATTACAGTCTTGACAAGTTATTGTTGTTGTTGTTGGGGGGGGGTTATTGCGATGGTTGTTTTGGTATTTTGAATTTTCGGGTAAAAAAATAATTTTCGGTGAGTTTATTTATTTACTTGAAGAAAATCGGTGTAAGGCAATCCGTTGCAAAGCCAATGCATACGTTCAACATATGTAATGACAGGGTGACTCCTGTCGGCCTGGGGTGGTAATTGCGGTTGTGGGTGAATTACGTAATGCCTTATTATCAGGGGGGCGTGTCTGGGTGAAGGTGAAAGGCGGAGTCAGCCGAGAAGCTATGTGAACCGACTCGAAGGTTCTGGAAGGGGGTGTTGCCAGAGGTGGAGCTTGGCCTCATCGGAGCAGATATCAGGGCACAGTAGGGGGCACAGGTGGTACATCAGCCAGCCATCTCGGTCATCTCGGTCAGCCGACCCGTGGCACCTGCTGGGTCTGCCCCGTAACCTCCTGCCAGCGGGCGTTCGACACTTCACGTGGCCTCAAGGTGCACATGGCCTGGCACAAGCGTCGATGTGACGTCACCGCCATCTAAGTGGTGAATGGCGGTGGTTGTTGTTGTTGTTTTGTGTGCACGACATGGACTGATGCGGTACGGGAGGATGTGGAGCAGAGTGCAGGAGTAGTGACGCAACGGTTAGCGCACTGCGCTGCAAACCCGGCGACCCGAGTTCGATTCCTGCAATTTATTTTTGGGCGTGGGGGGAGAGAAGCGACGATTACAGTGTTTTAGTGCCTGGCTTGAACACATCACGGCAAATCAATCTTACACTCGCCAATAATCAATATTGTACCGCCGATTGTTACGCGCCGTTACGGCCCTCATTAATATCAATAATAATTAATTTCACTTCTCACCCCAAAGACCCCCCCCCGCCCTACTCTCGCCAAATTAATATCCGGCGGAGAGAATCGGAAAGCTTCCGTGGCATCGTCACGTGCTGGTCGATCCGAGGCGGCTCGTCACAAAGTCGATGTGTTTTTAACGTGCAAAAGATGAAGTTGTTATCATTCATCCAGCAGTGGAGAGATCATGGCTGGTGTCGAGGGGTGGAGACGCGGGCGGTGAGCGGCGCGAGAGACGACGACACCAATTAGCGGTGTCATTTATAGTCGTGTTTTACTTTACGGTACGGCTATTTCAACAATATGGTCGTCTGTCACCACCACCCCCCACTACCACCACCCCCCACCACCACTACCCCCGCTACCCCCTCTTCCACCACCCCCACCACCACCCCCCCCCCACAACCCCCCACCACCCCTCCACCACCCCCACACCCCCACCACCAATAATGACCACCCCCACCACCACCCCCCACCACCATCCCCCACCACCACTCCCGCCCCCCACCACCATCCCCCCACCACCACCACCCCCCACACCCCCACCACCACTCTCCCACCACCACCACCCCGCCCACACCCCCACCACCACTCTCCCTCCACCACCCCCCACCACCACCATCCCATCACCACCATCCACCTCCATCACCCCTTCCCCCAACAACTCCCCCCCCCCNACCTCAATTTCTTCCTATTGTTGCTCTTCGGGAACGGCGGCTCATCCGTCATCATCACATCCCTCTGGGGGCCGCTAAAATAGTTATCGCTATGTGGGGAATCATATGTATTGACTCGCCCCCACCCCCGGCATAGGAATGTGGAATTGCCACCACCGGCTCCGGGTTGTTAAACGCGAGATGGCACCAATAGTCGTTGTGTGTGGAGGTGATGTGTGGACATAGGAAGGTCAAGACAGAGATGGTTTGTTTTAAGATTTAGCTCTCGCTGATTAATTCAGTCTCTTGTTCAACGGCGGTCAGTCGCAACCGTGTAGCTCTTCTATCGCTGCTGCGACTGGTTACTGCTCACTCATATACTCACCCACACACTCACTCACACACTTACACACTCACCACACTCACTCACTCACTCACTCGCACACTCACTCACACACTTACACACTCACCCACACTCACTCACTCACTCGCACACTCACTCACACGCTTACACACTCACCCACACTCACTCACTCACACACTTACACGCTCACTCACACACACACTCACTCACTTACACACTCACCCACACACTCACTCACACACTCACCCACACCTCACTCACACACACACTCACCACACACTCACCTACTCACACACTCACCCACACACTCACTGACTCACACACTCACCCACACACTCACACACCCACCCATACACTCACTCGCACACTCACTCACACACTTACACGCTCACTCACACACTTACACGCTCACCCACACACTCACACACTCACCACCCACTCACACACTTACACACTCACCCACACTCACACACTTACATGCACACTCACTCACACACTCATTCACTCACACACTCACGCAGACACTCACACACACACTCACACACTCACCCACACACTCACTCACTCACACACTCACTCACCCACTCGCCCACCCACTCACTCACACACTCACCCACTCACACACTCACTCACCCACTCGCCCACCCACTCGCTCACACACTCACACACTCACCCACTCATACACTCACTCACTAATACACTCACTCACACACTCACCCACTCCTCACTCACACACTCACCCACTCACACACTCACACACTCACCCACTCATACACTCACTCACACACTCCTCCCTGACTCACCCACTACATGACATCCAACCAAATACAGAAAGCACAATCACATAAATTCTAACCAAATTATATTCATATTTCCGCGCGATAAAAAAAAAACTCAACAGTGGTTTTAAAGTCAAATTTAAAAAATGTTTTAATCTCCCACGCATTGCAGTAGACACGACCCATCGCTAACGCCCAGAATCCCGGGCCCGGTCATCATTCCCACGGAGATCGCCGAGACAAATTCACGTTTTGATGGAAACCCTCGCAGGGCAAGGCGCGGAGCGGCGGCAGTGAATGAGATGTGGGGGGAGTTGTGGGTTTTTTTTACTTTCTCTGGCGTTCACCCCCTCCCTTCCCCTCCCCCAGAGAGGGAGGGAGAAGGGGGGGGGCACTCATTAATTGGTGAGATATCTCCACCCACCCACCCTCCACTCATCTGCGCCGTTGCAAGCTGGGATGATTTATCACAGGCTGGGGGCAAACGAGCAGCCCGGCAATTTCTCGGTGGCAAAGATTTGCGGGCGGTGGCTGGACCCCCACCCCCCACCCCCAACCCCCAGACGAGGCCACCTCAACACGAACTTCGCTTCGTATCAACGGCGATCGTGGGAAGGGGGGGCCCCAATGGGTGACCCCTGGGGTCACCGCCGGGCCATTCTCCCGTTCGTGGGCAGCCACCGCCGCCGTCTTGGGACCCATCCAGGGCCCACGTGGGAAGCGTTGCGCAGTTGCACCGCCGGCGCAACTTTCTAGATCAGAATCCGAATATTTATTTTGGTACTTACGGGAGGAATCCGATTGAGCTACGAGAGGTCTTCGTTTCACCGATGTCAAGTAAGGGGGTGGGTGGGTGGCGGGTAAGAACGTGACAACAACAAGCAGTGAGTGCAACAACGCGCGGATTTTAAGGGATGTGGAGAGTCGAGTTGGTGGGAGGGTGGTGGTGGGCGGGGGGGGGGGCATTGGGGGGGGCCGTGGGGGCGATGTCGAGGACGAGTTCAAGTCGAGGTGGCGATCGTTCGGCGTCAATCGATGAGATTTTATTGTTTAGAAGTTTTGGAGTAGGCGTAAGGTCAAGGGCAGAGAACCGCGTGGCCTCCACGTGGGAAGGCGCCTCTCTCTCACGCGCCCGGATGCCTGCGGGAGTGAGCGTCTGATTGATTGCGTCTGTGAGTGTATGTGGGAGCGGTGGTGCAGCGGTTAGCGCGCTGCGCTACGATTTCCGCTCACGGCCAACACCGGTGACGATTATTTGAACCGGTGTTGGGCCTCCCCTAGGTCGACTCGGCCTCAAATGAGTACCTGGTGTGTAAACATCGCCACTGGGGAGACAAATGCGGACGGGCGTGGTGCTGGCCACCCCTCGTGTGCCATACTGGCCTTCATAGGTGCTCGCTAACAGCACTTGCCCAACAGTCTGTGAAGGCTATACGGGGGATCTTTGTTTTTGTGTATCTTAGGTGTCGGCCTTCATAGGTGCTCACTAACAGCACTTGCCCCAACAGTCTGTTAAGGCTATACGGGGAGAAATTTGTCTTTGTTGAGGAGCGGTGGTGCAGCGGTTAGCACCCCGCTACGACCAGAAGTTCTATTTTCCGCTCACGGCCACCAACACTGCTGGCGAATTATCTGAACCGATTCTCCCATACGTCGACGCAGCATCAAACGAGTACCTGGTGCGATGTGAAAACATCACCACTGGGGAGACAAAGGCGGCCGGCGTGGTGTTGACAACCCACCCGTCGCGTGCCGTGCCGGCCTTAATAGGTGCTACTCGCTAACAGCACTTGCCCCAACAGTCTGTGAAGGCTATACGGGGATCTTTGTCTTTGTGCAACCCGCTAACAGCACTTGCCCCAACAGCCCGTGTCAGGCTGTGATGGGTGCTGAGGGTCACCTTTGTCTGTGTGCGTGCGTCCAGGCTGACGCGTCGGCTCGTGCCTTGGCGACGTTTTCCGCGGGGCAATTGCCATCGCACCCAATACCGCAGCGCGCTGATTGCAAAGTGCCTCGGAAAGGTTTTGCCTTTTTTGTGTTTGTGGTGTGGGTGGGGTGGGCGGGGGGGATTTCATCAGAAGGTGAAGTGGACACGTCAATTAACATCGGCAACAAGCAGCGGACGAGACCTGCTGAGAATCGCGCTCGCAGACCGCGGCGACCTCGTGGCACGACATTTTAATTAAAGCGGAGGTGCTGCTCGACCAGAGAACCTGCGTTCGACTCCAGGCTCCCGGCAGCTGTCCCGACAATCACCAACGATCGCACAGACGACGACAACAACAACAACAATCACTGCACTCAATTTATTTTTGAGAATCTAAAATATCGGTGTGGCTTGTCACGTGACGATCATTCCTCCCCGCGGCGGCCTGAAGCTAGCTCTGTGACATCCTCTTCCGCGGGCAGGTTCTCTGACATGAGTCGGGGTCTCACTGCTCACACGGCGAGAGCTCCGAATGGATTCCCTCGTCTCGTGATGAAAATCGGGAGAGGGGGGGGGGAAATGTAACTTAAACACAAACCTGAAAATAGTTGATAGTGTCTTTTGGCGTCCTCTGGTCGAGCACCAATTGGGTCGAGGCTCAAAAGAAAGCCGTCCCTTAGTGTGGACCAGTTTCAAGGACAATGCATATATATTATCATAGTGTGTTTTTTTTTCGATTTAAAGCTTTCGTGACTGCAGGGATTCATCTTATTGGTTCTTTCGGTAAAGTCACGTAGAAGGGAAGTAATACAATAATAAAATAAAACATAATTAAATAATTCTCAACGCAAGCAGCCGTCTTCAGGTGAAGACGGCTGCTTGCGTTGTAGCCGAAACGTCGTGAAGACGGCTGCTTGCGTTGTAGCCGAAACGTCGTGAGAATTATTTTATTATGTTTTATTTTATTATTTTATTACTTCCCTTCTACGTGACTTTACGAAAGAACCAAGAAGAAGAAAAAAGTGTGGTTTTTGTTTGCATTTTGACTGCAAGTATTGTGGTTAATGCAGACATGAATCCTTGCAAAAGGTTTACGTTTTGTTGCCAGAAAAAAGGGGAAAAATCCTATTATTATATTTTGGTACTGGCAAAGGAGGTCTCGTGATGCTCTAGAGGAGTTATACACCCCTAGCTGCCACTGCTATTCAGTGGCCTGAAATCAAATGTTTCGCTCCGGATGACCGCTGAAAATTAATTTCTTGAGTTTTGATTATAGTGTGCTGATCTTAAAGGTGCATTGAAAATGTTTGATACTCCGACTGATGTTCCTGCTGTTATGGAGTGACTCATGCAGCGAGATATGGCTGAAAAGTTTGGTCGTACATGTTATGTATATCGTGTATTGTTAAATTTGAATCACAGTTCCTATGATCACTGTTAAATTGTTTTTATAGCTCTTTTTGTGTGATTTCGAAAAGTTTTTGGTTTAGCCATATTTGTTTGTTTGTTGTAGTACAGAATTAGACTGATAACTTTAATCTAAATTGTCTTGTGGTTATTATTGTTTGACTTGCATCCCACTGGGATGTTTGCACACAGCAATGATATACGGTGCTTTTCTGGAAGACTTTGCAGTTTTTTCCTGGATATTTCTGTTTGCGCTTAGTCACTTTAAGATGTTTTCTTGTTCATGTTTTTCTTTGTCGCGGTTGCACCCGATTCAAGAGCCGAATGGCTCACAGGGCTATATACCAAATAAATGAAAACTGAAACGGAAAACTGTCGTCTCGCTCGACATCGCGCTGCATGATCGCCTCTGTGAGCTGTCTCGGTCAGCGCCTCCGCTGCTAGAAGGCTCTAGTGGTGTGCCGTAGGCTGGCAAGTACAGAGTGTGTGTGTGTGCAGGCGAGATCGTGTGTGTTCTTAAAAGAAGGCGCCTCCGCAATTATCGTTGTCCAAAGGCGTGCACGACATATACACATCGACACGCTGCCATTAAATAATTCGGGCGATTGAGACTTACATTCATCTTAGCTTAGAGTTTTGGAAGATAATTGATCCTTTTGTTCCTGAGAGTCGATATCCTATTGGGACCCCAATGAGAGTCGAAATCCTACTGGGACCCCAATGAGAGTCGAAATTCTATTGGGACCCCATGAGAGTCGGAATCCTATTGGTACCCCAATGAGAGTCAAAATCCTATTGGGACCCCATGAGAGTCGAAATCCTATTGGGACCCCAATGAGAGTCAAAATCCTATTGGGACCCCAATGAGAGTCGGAATCCTATTGGGACCCCATGAGAGTCGAAATCCTATTGGGACCCCCATGAGAGTCGAAATGCTATTGGGACCCCAATGAGGGTCAAAATCCTATTGGGACCCCATGAGAGTCGAAATCCTATTGGGACCCCATGAGAGTCGAAATCCCATTACGACCCCCTTTATAGTCGTGATCCATTGGGACTTACCATGAGAGTCCTATCGGGACCCCATGAGAGTCGAGATCCCATTAGGACCCCTCTCCCGCGTGTGTATTCTGGAGGGATGCTCATTAAAGGAATGCAGTCACAGGAATTTCAAAGTCGACTTTCGCACCTTCTCAGCAATATGCTTCACACACGAACGATTCAATTCACTAATTGCCAACACCCGAACCGGTCATTTGCAAACACAGCGGGAGCGGCGGCGCGAGTGGTTAGCGCGCTCTGCCACGAGCCCGGCGACGCGGGTTTCATCCCGCCCAACCTGCAGTGCGGTGAGCGTGTGAGTGTGTGAGTGTGTGAGCGTGTGAGCGTGTGAGTGTGTGTATGCGTGTTGAACTTCTTTTGCACCGTACGTGCTAATCGAAGGTGCGGGGTGAGCGAGTGAGTGTGTTGTTGTAACCTGCAGTGTGGTGAGTGAGTTAGGTGAGTGGGTGGGTGAGTGGGTGAGTGAGTGTGTTGTTGTGACCTGCAGTGTGGTGAGTGTGTGAGTGGGTGAGTGTGTGAGTGAGTGAGTGAGTGGTGAGTGTGTGAGTGAGTGGATGGGTTAGTGGGGGAGTGGGTGAGTGAGTGAGCGGTGAGTGAGTGTGTTGTTGTGACCTGCAGTGTGGTGAGTGTGTGAGGGGATGAATGAGAATATCAGTGAGTGTGTGAGTGAGTGGGTGAGTGAGCGGGTGAGTGAGTGTGTTGTTGTAACCTGCAGTGTGAGTGAGTGTGTGAGTGAGTGAATGTGTGAGTGTGTGAGTGAGTGAGTGGGTGAGTGAGTGTGTGAGTGTGTGAGTGAGCGGGTGAGTGTGTGAGTGAGTGGGTGAGTGTGTGAGTGAGTGTGTTGTTGTGACCTGCAGTGTGGTGAGTGTGTGAGTGGGTGAGTGAGTGGGTGTGTGAGTGAGTGTGTGTGAGTAAGTGAGTGAGTGGATGAGTGAGTGTGTTGTTGTGACCTGCAGTGTGGTGAGTGAGTGGGTGAGTGTGTGAGTGAGTGAGTGGGTGAGTGAGTGTGTTGTTGTGACCTGCAGTGTGGTGAGTGAGTGGGTGAGTGTGTGAGTGAGTGGGTGAGTGAGTGTGTGAGTGTGTGAGTGAGTGAGTGTGTGAGTGGGTGGGTGAGTGTGTGAGTGAGTGTGTTGTTGTGACCTGCAGTGTGGTGAGTGAGTGGGTGAGTGTGTGAGTGAGTGAGGGGGTGAGTGAGTGTGTTGTTGTGACCTGCAGTGTGATGAGTGAGTGGGTGAATGAGTGGGTGGGTGAGCGGTGAGTGAGTGTGTTGTTGTGACCTGCAGTGTGGTGAGTGAGTGGGTGAGTGAATGTGTGAGTGTGTGAGTGAGTGAGTGAGTGGGTGAGTGAGTGTGTGAGTGTGGTGAGTGAGTGTGTGAGTGAGTGGGTGAGTGTGTGAGTGAGTGTGTTGTTGTGACCTGCAGTGTGGTGAGTGTGTGAGTGGGTGAGTGAGTGGGTGTGTGGAGTGTGTGTGAGTAAGTGAGTGAGTGGATGAGTGAGTGTGTTGTTGTGACCTGCAGTGTGGTGAGTGAGTGGGTGAGTGTGTGAGTGAGTGAGTGGGTGAGTGAGTGTGTTGTTGTGACCTGCAGTGTGGTGAGTGAGTGGGTGAGTGTGTGGTGAGTGGGTGAGTGAGTGTGTGAGTGTGTGAGTGAGTGAGTGAGTGTGTGAGTGGGTGGGTGAGTGTGTGAGTGAGTGTGTTGTTGTGACCTGCAGTGTGGTGAGTGAGTGGGTGAGTGTGTGAGTGAGTGAGGGGGTGAGTGAGTGTGTTGTTGTGACCTGCAGTGTGATGAGTGAGTGGGTGAATGAGTGGGTGGGTGAGCGGGTGAGTGAGTGTGTTGTTGTGACCTGCAGTGTGGTGAGTGAGTGGGTGAGTGTGTGAGTGAGTGAGCGGGTGAGTGAGTGTGTTGTTGTGACCTGCAGTGTGATGAGTGAGTGGGTGAATGAGTGGGTGGGTGAGCGGTGAGTGAGTGTGTTGTTGTGACCTGCAGTGTGGTGAGTGAGTGGGTGAGTGTGGTGAGTGAGTGAGCGGGTGAGTGAGTGTGTTGTTGTGACCTGCAGTGTGGTGAGTGAGTGAGTGTGAGTGAGTGAGTGAGTGGATGAGTGTGTGAGTGGATGAGTGAGCCTTTTGTTGTGATCTACGGTGTGGCGGTTGAAACGAAAGAGTCGCAGTGTCTGGTTGACCGAGTCGACACACGTCCTGAGATGGCTGCGCAAAACCCCTCCTAGATAACGGCACGCATCTGCCGTGGAGACATCGCTCGCCAGCGCTAGCGGCGTGACTGGGTCGCTAGCGCCGATGGGGACAAACGAGGACTCGCTGCGCCTGGGAAATTACGAGTTCAATTCATTCACTTCACGTCACCTTCAAACATTCTCGCAAAGAGTGCAGCTTAATCTAGAAACCACCAGCCCCCCCCCTCCTTCCCACTCCCACAGGTACAATTAGAGACGCGCCGTGAATTTGTAGCGGATTTAATTGGAAATGAATCTCAAGGCGTCGATGAAACGGTGTGAATTAAAGCTGGAGGTGAAACATTGCTTCGTGCGGAGCGATTCACAGCAACGCTCGGCATCAGCCGCCAAGGCTGAATAATGCGAACATGTCTTATATGTATGTGAGAGATACGTAAACGTGTGTGTATGTGAGAGATACGTACGTTTGTGTGTATGTGAGAGATACGTACGTTTGTGTGTATGTGAGAGATACGTACACGTGTGTGTGTGTATGTGAGAGATACGTACACGTGTGTGTATGTGAGAGATACGTACACGTGTGTGTATGTGAGAGATACGTACACGGGTGTGTATGTGAGAGATACGTACACGTGTGTGTATGTGAGAGATACGTACACGTGTGTGTATGTGAGAGATGCGTTCGTGTGTGTATACAAGAGATACGTACACGTGTGTGTATGTGAGAGATACGTACACGGGTGTGTATGTGAGAGATACGTACACGTGTGTGTATGTGAGAGATACGTACACGTGTGTGTATGTGAGAGATGCGTTCGTGTGTGTATACAGAGATACGTACACGTGTGTGTATGTGAGAGATACGTACACGTGTGTGTATGTGAGAGATACGTACACGTGTGTGTATGAGAGATACGTACACGTGTGTGTATGCGAGAGATACGTACACGGTGTGTATGTGAGAGATACGTACACGTGTGTGTATGTGAGAGATACGTACACGTGTGTGTATGTGAGAGATGCGTTCGTGTGTGTATACGAGAGATACGTACACGTGTGTGTATGTGAGAGATACGTACACGTGTGTGTATGTGAGAGATGCGTTCGTGTGTGTATGTGAGAGATACGTACACGTGTGTGTATGTATGTGAGAGATACGTACACGTGTGTGTATGTATGTGAGAGATACGTACACGTGTGTGTATGTGAGAGATACGTACACGTGTGTGTATGTGAGAGATACGTACACGTGTGTGTATGTGAGAGATACGTACACGTGTGTGTATGCGAGAGACTTTCTGATGGACGTGACTGGTGACGAAATGAACGAGACTGGTGACCGCTGTGGAGACGGGGCGAGTCTGTGAGTTGCTGCTGCAGCACTGGGCAGTGAGGGATGGCGATGGCACGGAAAAAAGGGTCTTCATCCAGCTGTGGATAGACAATGGCTGCTGTTGATGATGATGATAAATACGCCAAGTTAGAGGCACAGCCCTGCAACTGGCCGAATTCGGGATTTCGAGCGGCAAGAAATTGAGCGATGAAATCCACAGCTCGTGTGACAGGAGCTGGGAACATTGCTGCTGTTGTTGTTGTTGCGACGGTTCGGGTGGGGGCCTCCATCCAGCAGTGGTGATGTCTTGGCAAGTCTCAAGCTGGTTTTGTTTAACCAGGTGAGAATTTCAGTAGATCAGGATGCGTCCCATATACAAGAGTTACTTCATTTAGTGGGCGAGTGAGTGGGTGAGTGAGTCAGTTGGTGAGTGAGCGGTGAGTGAGTGAGTGGGTGGGTGAGTGGATGAGTGGGTGGGTGAGTGGATGGGTAGGTGAGTGAGTGAGTGAGTGGGTGGGTGGNTGGTGAGTGGGTGGGTGTGACTGGGTGAGTGAGTGGATGGTGGGTGGGTGGATGGATGAATGAGTCGGTGGTGAGTGAGTGGGTGGGTGAGTTGGTGGGTGACTGGGTGAGTGAGTTTGTGAGTGAGTGCAGGTGAGTTGCTAAAACACAGCAAGTTAGCATAGTAGGGAGCACAGGTGGTGCATCGGCCAGTCATCTGAGTCAGTCAACCCATGGCACCTGGGTCTGTCCCGTGACCTCCTGCCAGCGGGCGCTCGACACTTCACGTGGCCTTAAAGTGCACTTAGCCTGGCACAGAGGCGCCGTGGTGACGTCACCGCCACTTGGCGAATGGCGGTCGATGACTCCAGTCAAGTGAAGTTTATTTATTTTAAGCTTCATTTGAAGCTTACGTGACTTTACCGAAAGAACCAAAGAGTATGAAGTTGATTTCCTTTCAGAAAGATAAGAACTGCGGGAGACCTGGATGAAGTCAGTCTTGTGTGCAAGAGCCGACTCGCCTGGCTCACCGACACGAGCAAAGCAAAGCACAATGAAGCGAGAGAGAATAATGGCTGCTGCTACTGCTGCTGCTACTGCTGCTGCTACTGCTGCTACTGCTGTTGCTGCTACTACTGCTGCTGCTGCTGCTACTGCTGCTGTTGCTGCTGCTACTGCTGCTACTGCTGCTGCTACTGCTGCTGCTGCTACTGCTGCTGCTGCTTCTGCTGCTACTGCTGCTGCTGCTACTGCTACTGCTGCTGCTACTGCTGCTGCTACTGCTGCTGCTGCTACTGCTGCTTCTGCTGCTGCTGCTACTGCTGCTGCTACTGCTGCTGCTGCTACTGCTGCTGCTGCTTCTGCTGCTACTGCTGCTGCTACTGCTGCTGCTACTGCTGCTGCTGCTACGCTGCTACTGCTGCTTCTGCTGCTGCTGCTACTGCTGCTGCTACTTTTGCTGCTACTGCTGCTGCTGCTGCTACTGCTGCTGCTACTGTTGCTGCTACTGCTGCTGCTACTGCTGCTGCTGCTACTGCTACTGCTGCTGCTACTGCTGCTGCTACTGCTGCTGCTACTGCTGCTTCTGCTGCTGCTGCTACTGCTGCTGCTGCTACTGCTGCTGCTGCTTCTGCTGCTACTGCTGCTGCTACTGCTGCTGCTACTGCTGCTGCTGCTACTGCTGCTACTGCTGCTTCTGCTGCTGCTACTGCTGCTGCTACTTTTGCTGCTACTGCTGCTGCTACTGCTGCTGCTGCTACTGCTGCTACTACCGCTGCTGCTGCCGCTGCTGCTGCTACTGCTGCTGCTACTGCTGCTGCTACTGCTGTTGCTGCTACTACTGCCTGCTGCTGCTACTGCTGCTGCTGCTACTGCTGCTGCTACTGCTGCTGCTACTGCTGCTTCTGCTGCTACTGCTGCTGCTACTGCTGCTGCTACTGCTGCTGCTACTGCTGACGACAACGGAGGCGGTGGCGGTAAGTATCTCGTGGTGGCGAACCCGGGACAATGTCACGCGGAGGTGGTTGAAGTTGCCTTGACAGGGGACGCCGTGTACCCGGAGTGGTTCCCAGCGCGGGGTTACCGCAGCGCAGAGGAGTGAGTCTGCGCGCTGCCGGAGGAGCTGTCCATGGTAGGCGCCTCACTCCCTCCCTGACACTGCCCGCCGATCTGCTCACTCGTTCGTCAAAAAACCGTCTCGCGCGCGTGTTGAGCGGACGGCATTGCAGTGTGTGTGTGTGTTGCCGTCTGTCTACAGCCGCTGTTGTTGTTGTTATTATTCTCCTCACTGCGCCTTGAGGGAAAGCTCTTGACTCGTTGTCAAGAAAGGGATTTCAAACACACGACGTTAACAATTGTGCGATTGTACATTTACATTGTACAATTGTACAATGTACAAATGTACAATTGTAGATTGTACAATTGTACAATGTACAATTGTACAATGTACAAATGTACAATTGTAGATTGTACAATTGTACAATGTACAATTGTACAATGTACAAATGTACAATTGTAGATTGTACAATTGTAAATGTACAATTGTACATTTGTAAATTTACAATTGTATCATTGTAAATGTACAATTGTCAATTGTAAATGCACAATTGTACAATTGTAAATGTACAATTGTAAATGTGGGTTTGAAAACATGTACAATTGTAAATGCCGTGGGTTGACTCTCCAACACACCGGTGTGCTGTACTAGCAACGAATTGGCACGTTCTGTTTACGTGACAAATCTCACTAATAATTGGCTGTGGCGGGTTTAATGACCCAATTATATTTACGCGATCTAACCCAAAAACCTTTCATTATGGATAATATTGGTCGCGAAAGCCTACTACAACGTGTTGAACAGGGAGGGCAGTGCTGCCAGTAATTCACTGCAAGGGGGGTGAGGGGGTGACAATGCAGCGATGTGTAATCCTAATTGACTAATTTGCTGCTGCTACAGAGTCAACATCACTAGCAGCATCGAACAATAGCAACAGATAGCAGGGCCAGCAGCGGTGATTGTAGCGGCAAGAGCAGAATTAGCAACAGCAATTTCAGCAAACAGCAGCAGCAACAACAGCAACAGCAGAGTAGACGCAGCAGCAGCAGCTACAGCAGCAGCAGTTACAGCAGCAATAACAGCAACAGCAGAGTAGACGCAGCAGCAGCAGTGGCAGCAGCAGCTACAGCAGCAGTTACAGCAGCAGTAGCAACAACAATATGAGCAAACAGCAGCAACAACAGCAGCAGCAGCAGTGGCGGCAGCAGCAGCAGCTACAGCAGCAGTTACAGCAGCAGTAGCAACAACAATATGAGCAAACAGCAGCAACAACAGCAGCAGCAGCAGTGGCGGCAGCAGCAGCAGCTACAGCAGCAGTTACAGCAGCAGTAGCAACAACAATATGAGCAGACAGCAGCAACAACAGCAGCAGCAGCAGTGGCGGCAGCAGCAGCAGCTACAGCAGCAGCAATAGCAGCAGCAATAGCAGCAGAGTAGACGCAGCAGCAGCTACAGCAGCAGCAGCTACAGCAGCAGCAATAGCAGTAGCTGCAACAACAGCAGAGTAGACGCAGCAGTAGCAGCATCAGTAGCAGCAGCAGCAGTAGCAACAACAATATCAGCACACAGCAGCAACAGCAGAGTAGACGCAGCAGCAGTGGCGCAGCAGCAGCAGTGACAAATAAAAGCAAGGTCATTTCAGACGATGCGATGTAGCTCCCTGACGCACCGCACCTGGCACGAGGAGCATGGGTAGACCCACCTCTATGAATACGCTGCGTGTGTGCGACCCAGCAAGAGGTTGGAGACAAACAGCAGCAGGGGGTTAAACCCACTGCAATCGTTGTCAACGCGCGGTGGCTACACGCCGTAGCAAACACGAGTCGAGTTGGTGTCGTGTTAGAATAATCGTGACTTTTGTTGTTGTTGTTGTTGATGTCTTGTAATCCCGGAGAGTCCAAATGAGTCGTATGAATCGTTTTCAGGAAGGTCTTGCTGCTTGCTGCTGATGCTATATTCGGTTCTGATTGTGTGCGTTTCGGCTAATTCACGAGGGCTGTTTCATTGTACGCGTGGGATGACACGGGGGCACCCGGGGAATATCCCACGAGGGGGTAACAGCACTCGATGCCCCCGTACAGATGGAAACAGATGACGATTTTGTCCACTTGCTCTACCGCTTCCTCCTGGCAGCGAGCCACGGAACGGCACCTCGAGTTAAACGGCAATAAAAACTAGTTGAGATCAAATAGAAATTGAAAGTCAATACATTTGTAAATCAACACGACTCAAAATAGGGAAAAAAATATAAACACCTTACCAGCATCTTCTTGGTTCTTTCGGTAAAGTCACGTAGAAGGGAGGACGGCTGCTTGCGTTGTGGCCGAAACGTCGTGAGAATTAAATTTCGATTTAAAGCTTTCGTGACTGCAGGGATTCATCTTCTTGGTTCTTTCGGTAAAGTCACGTAGAATGGAAATAATAAAATAATAAAAATTCAATATAATAAAATCATTCTCACGACGTTTCGGCCACAACGCAAGCAGCCGTCCTCAGGTGGAGAACAGGTCTGTCGAGAAGACAGACCTGTTTTAAATCGAAATTCAAGTGGAGCTACTTTGTGTTGGCATGCACACGGTGCTGATCGCCGGACCGGTTGACAGCCTTTGAATCGACCCGGGACCACCTTGGACAATCGATTATCGATTGTACACACCGTACATTTTCGTCTACAGACTTTATTGGCAAGTTTTCGGGGTGCGTCTGATAATCCGGTGAATTCGGTAAAAGTTTGGTGATGTTGTAAATCAATCAAAGGCCTCGCTTGTTCTTGGACACTTGAGATGCCCTGGGATAGAACCCAGCTGTCTGGAGGCCCCTCTTGATCGCCGCTTGAAGGTAAGGGCCGTCCATAAATGACAAAAAATATGACGTCACAAAGCTCTGCCCCCCCTAAAATAAACATGCTTCAAATCGCTTTAAACTATTGTCATTGTAGTGCGTATTTAATGTGGCGCTGCACTCTGATGTTGTAGGAGAAACATTTATCAAAAAGTATATTTCATTAAGCAGAACGTGTTGTCTATATTTATTTAAAGTTGTGCATTTTGATGTGACGTCACATTTCTCACCCCCCCCCCATCGTCACACATCGTCACAAATGTCTGATCCCCCACCAGGTGCGTGACGTCATTTATGGTCGGAGGAGGCCCAGCTGGTACCGAGGTGGCGTGACGCCACCTCGTGGCAGCAGAGGGAACCTCCGATCCACGGTGTCAAAATAAAAACATTGACAAAGATCCACCCCCCACCCGCTCTCCCTCCGTGTAGTCTTCACAGACTGTTGGGGCAAGTGCTGTTAGGGAATAGCAAGCACCTACGAAGGCCGGCACTGTGGCACGCGTACACACACGCGTATAAAGACAAAGATCCCCCGTATAGCCTGAACAGACTGTAGGGGCAAGTGCTGTTAGCGAGTACCTATGAAGGCCGGAACGGTACACGAGGGGGTGGGTGGCCAGCACCACGCCCGACCGGCTTTGTCTCCCTAGTGGCGATGTTTACACACCGCACCAGGTACTCATTTGAGGCCCAGGACCGGTTCAGATAATCGTCACTGGTGTTAGCCGTGAGCGGGAATCGAACCCGGGTCGCCAGGTTCACCACCGCTAACCGCTACACATCGCTCCCCCAACACACACAACTACACACACATGTACACATGTACACACACATGTACACACACACTTACACACACAAGTACACACACAAGTACAACAACAACCGCCATTCGCCACTAATTGGCAGTGACGTCACCACGACGCTTGTGCCAGGCCATGTGCACCTTGAGGCCACGTGAAGTGTCGAACGCATGCTGGCAGGAGGTCACGGGCAGACCCAGGTGCCACGGGTTGACTGAGATGACCGAGATGACTGGCTGATGCACCACCTGTGCCCCCTACTGTGCCAACTTGCTGTGCTTTAGCCACCCGGCGCTCCGCTCGTTGTTGTGAGCGTCGCTCCTCTGCCCTCCGTTGTTGTTGGAGGGCGACTGCCTCCAACTGCCCAGTAGCGTCCTTCACGAGCCTCCTCCACAGAGGCCGATCTTGACACCGCTGGTACCAGTCATCGGCAAGTCCACTCAGCTCCACGTCCTCCTGCACCACATCACTCCATCTCTTCTCTAGCCCGTGCCGCGCCCGTTTAGCCCCCTCGATCCGGCCGAACAAAAGCTGTTTAGGCATGCGGTACACACACACGTACACACACACGTACACACACACACGTACACACACATGTACACACACACGTACAAAGACAAGCATCCCCCACATAGCAAGAACAGACTGTTGGGGCACGTGTTGTTAGCGAGCACCTATGAAGGGGAGAACAACACACGAGGGGGGGGGGTGCCCAGCACCACGCCGGGCCGCCTTTGTCTCCTGAGTAGCGATGTTTACCACACACTGCATCACGTACTCATTTGAGGCCGAGTCTACCTAAGGGAGGCCCAGAACCGGTTCAGATAACCGTCCCTGGTATTGGTCGCTAAACTGTCACCAAAACCACCATCCATCTAAACAGGTCCTCTGCACATTTCCTCGAATGACTGTTTTATCAAAACTTGTTTGGCTTTAAACATTGTAAAAATCCACGTGGCAGCCCAAGTCACCACAACCATCATCGTTCCTTGTACGTGTGTTGAACTTCCTTCGCACCGTACGTAGCCAACCGTGCTAATCGGAGGTGCGGGGGAAGGACAACACACTAAACACTAAAATCCGTTTTAAATAAATTAGTTTATCAGATGATGATTTAAAAGTGCACAGCCCCAGTGGCTTCCAATATCGGAAGCAAGAGCGTTCCAGACGGCCCAAAAGCAAAAGCGCGCGATGCGGTGGCCGGCTTTGTTCGATTCATCGCCTATTGCACAGCTGAAAACCCAACCCCCAACAACGACAACCAAATAGACAAAAATTAAATTTTGTTTAAATTGCTGAACGCAGTTTTATTTTACTGCGAAATTTTATTTTCCGATTTAAAGCTTTCGTGACTGCAGACGCTGTCTCCCCGACAGACCTGGTCTCCACCTGAGGACGGCTGCTTGCGTTGTGGCCGAAACGTCGTGAGAATTATTTTATTGTTTTCTTTTATTATTTTATTATTTCCATTCTACGTGACTTTACCGAAAGAACCAAGAAGAAATTTATTTTCGCCGTTGCGCTGTCTGGCTCTCCGCCGTGATGTCTTCAGTTCCTGAAGAAGCTCCCAGCGCGTGGCGGCGAAACGTCGAACACACCACGGTACAAGCCGAAATCACGTGGGACGTATTATTTTATTTTGTTTGCAACACACAAGACACCGGACATCGCTATCACCGTTGTTAGAATACATTCAGATGCGACACAATTACGATGGACGACAAAGAGCAATTCAATTCCAGTGCATTAATGATGTGGAGCATATCGTGACCCGCTGTAGTCTGCGCTCATTGAAATTGTAGGAATAATCAAGGCGGCAACGGCCTCTCTCTCTCTCTCCTGAAGCCATCTCGTCGCGGCTGGAAGAACTCGACATTGACATTCGATTCCTGAACACATTGCTGCTGCTGCTTCTGCTACTGCTACTGCTACTGCCATCGTGCGCACGAAGAGAGCAGTGCTCCGCTGTTACCTGTCCGGGTCGTTTCAATCGGCGGAAATAAAAGAAGTGGGGTGGGTGACACTTTACGACTTGGCAAACAAGTTTCTAAAACGAGAACATTTCATGTTTCCCACGAATTTAAAATCCGAGTGTGCACGCAGGAGTGCAACCCTTGGGCGTTATTCGAGAACGGCCCTGCAGAAGTGGAGATCACAGAGTTACCTCCGAGATGCCTTATTTATCTTCTTCTCTTTCTTAAAGTCTCCTCTGTTCCACAGGCACAGTCGCGAGCAGCACTATCCCCCACCCCCCGTCCACTTGCGAGAGAGATTTTCGTCGCGTGACGGTTAAACTGATGTCATTTTTTTATTCTCAGAGCTGACATTTCACCAAATGCAGTTGCGAAAGCGAATGTTTCATTCTGGAATTTTCAGCAGCTCGTGGTGACCGAGCTGCCACCATAATCTCGCGACACCAGGCAGGCAGCCAGCAACAAACAGCACTACTGGAAGCGGAAACAGCACGTGGCTTCATTTTTCTTTTTTAAACACACATTTTCACGTCTTAAACATTGGTACGTAACAGTTGAACAGCAAACAGGCCAGGCTGAGCACTCGCTCCCAGGCACAAAAGGCCCCAACATAACCAAGCTATTTTAAAAAATAGATATTTAATTTTGCCAGATTTAAGCCCACGGAGCGATATAGCTCCTGGCTATCACAATGATAGCTCAACAAAGTGGCTCATCATCGTGTGGACATTTATAGCAACCAAATACTCTGAAAACGCATGTTGATTCTAAACGTGGAGGGGCAAACCGGAGGACCCGGAGAAAAATCCACGCGACCACGGTGAGAGAGAGACACGCAAACTCCAAATAATTCAGGCGTCAGGGTCGGGATCGAACCCACGACCTCCTGTATACCAGGCGAGATAGTTAACATCTCCTAGCCACCGTGGCGCCCGCTGTTATCTGCACCGCACCACCAGCCGGTGACACAACCAATCGATTCGGTTTACCAGCAAAACCGGTGGGTCGTTAAAAGGCGAACAACATTTCGACAATTTTTATTTACACATATAAACTAAAACGCTTCGCTGGAGATGACAGCCAGCATCACCGGTGCTAGCGGAAGCTGCCTGAGCTTCTGCTCGGCTTAACCTCCAACCAAATCGTTAATGATAATTTGATTTTTACCCTTTTATCTGGCAACAGAACTGACACCTTTTTTACAAGGAGTCATGTTTGCATTGACCACAATACCTGCGGTCGGAATGCAAACAAAAAACACAACTCTGATAATGTATGCACTGTCCTTGAAATTGATTGCGCCTTTTGGCGTCATCTGGTCCAACACCATGTGAAACTAGGCTCTAAGGAAAGCTGTCTCAGGGGTGGACCAATCAACTTCAAGGACAGTGCATACATTATCCGAGCTAAATTTCGATTTAAAGCTTTCGTGACTGCAGGGATTCATCTTCTTGGTTCTTTCGGTAAAGTCACGTAGAAGGGAAATAATAAAATTATAAAAATAAAACATAATAAAATAAAATAAGAATATATTTAATGTTTTATTTTTTTATTTTATTATTTCCATTCTACGTGACTTTACCGAAAGAACCAAGAAGATTATCAGAGTTGTGTTTTTTGTTTGCATTCCGACCGTAGGTATTGTGGTCAATGCAAACATGACTCCTTGTAAAAAAAGGTGTCAGTTTTGTTGCCAGATAAAAGGGTAAAAAAACAATTATCATAATTTGCTACTGGCAAAGGAGGTTCCAATGGTGCAAATCGTTAATGTTTTAGCTTTTGGCCTTATTCAACACCCGCCCGACTCGCCGATGAACCGCACCAAGCGACGCTCTTCGCCCCACGTGGCAACTTGATCCGGCTGGCTCTGCCGCGAGGTGGTGGAGGGTTATCGTGAAACACTGAGACACTGCGACCCGATAAGAAACTCATTACGAATTGCAGGATTGGTGGCGAATCCCTAAGTTACACAGCAGCTTGTATAATTTATCTCGTAACAATGCATAGTTATCTGACGCATGCTTTTTTTTACAACTATTCTCATTGCTATATACGTGTGCATGTAAATATCTGAATTTTTTTTCTACAATTGCCTGTGCATCGGTGCAAGTGTGCGCGCGTGCATATGTGACACAGTATCTGTGTGTGCTGAGGAGCGGTGGCGCAGCAGTTAGCGCGCTGCCCTACAAACCCGGCCAACGTCGGTGACGAATATCTGAAACGGTCCCGGGCCTCCGCTAGGTCGACTCAGCCTCAAATGAGCAAGCACCATAAATGGGAAGACAAAGGCGGTGGGGCGTGATTGTCGCCACACCAGCCGCTCGATCGCCGTGCTGGCGTTAATAGGTGCTCGCTAACAACACTTAACCCCAATACTCTATAAGGCTACGGGGCTCTATTTTAATGCATCTAAGCACACACATATACACACATACACATTGTTTAAGACCTGGCTGGTATTCATTTCATTGCATCGGTCATCATCCCTCCAGGGCGGTTAAAATCGGTACCGCTTTGCGGGTAAGCTAACCGTGGTTGTATTTTCGGTGGACTGGCCCCAGTCATAGGAATGTGGAATTTTCACAAGAGCCACCAATGGGGATGAAGCCCCCCCCCCCCTCCAGCCAGGTCCATAATTGCTGGCGAGGACGCCCCAATGCGGAGATGGAATGACAAGATCAGCTCGAGATGGATTGCGGCGTCGCGAAAACATGACAGATGCAGACGGCGTGGATAGGCCTTCATCCAGCAGTCGACTGACCATGGCCGATGATGACGATGATATGTAAATGACGAGTGGTACGCGTGTGTACATATTTGCGGGACGGTAATGCCCTGCGCTTTGACAAACACAACCTTCCAAGAAGACGCGTCCCTTATACATTCTTGTTCTGTCAGCAACCTGCAGTTCACGTTCCTCAGTGCTATCCGTGTCCCTGTGCCTCCGATGGGACGCACGGGGACACGGACAGAAAAAAAGACCAAGCGGGAGCTGAAAAGTGTGCAAAGCAGCGAGGCGCACGCTCTGGATTTACAGCGAGAGACGGAGAGAAGCGGGGGGGGGNTGGCTTTCATCCCCATTGGTGACCGTTGTGAACGCGCACAGTGTACGTGTGCTCAACTTCTTTCGCACCTTCGATTTAAAGCTTTCGTGACTGCAGGGATTCATCTTCTTGGTTCTTTCGGTAAAGTCACGTAGAATGGAAATAATAAAAAAAATAAAACATAATAAAATAATTCTCACCACGTTTCGGCCACAACGCAAGCAGCCGTCCTCAGGTTAAGAACAGGTCTGTCGGAAAGACAGTGTCTGAGACATTATTTCCCTTCTACGTGACTTTACCGAAAGAACCAAGAAGAATCTTTCGCACCGTACGTGGCCAACCGGCTAATCGGACGCGCGGGGCTAAGGGCAACAAACGTCGCACGGGCCGGTGGGAAAAGTAAGTGGGCTTGGGCAGGACGCGTCAACTGCGATGGGATGGCGGCCGACGGCGAGACGGGAGGAAAAACAGCGCCACTCGGTCGGAGGGCGACCGCAGACGATGAAATCGGCGCGCACACGCGAGGGAGAAAAACGGGTGGCGGAAATATCGACACCTCGGGAGATTGTGTGACGACGGCACGGGGAGGAGAGCCTTCATCTCTAGCGGCGGATAGACCACGGCTGATGTGACGACGATGATCATGATGATGTCGGGAAGACTATGCACTAAGTAGGCGAAGAACGGCCGGTGTCTGTTTCCGTTTCCGCACCTTCCATCTCCCGCTGGGACGTCCTGCAGGGAAGATCACGACCGTGTGAGAACACACAAAAACACTCCCGCGTTTCCCGCGCGTCGTTCGGCGCGACGTCCGACGTTTCGCTCCACGCGATGGGGACCTTGTTCAGGAACCGAATATTAAATTCAAGGAGAAGCTCCCGGCTTAGGGCAGCGGGGGGGGGGCTACCCCCCTTCGTTCTGCTCTTTCATGTGCTCCAGCTGCGCCGGAATGGATGTTGTCTCCTGATTTGAAGTTTTCGTGGCTGCAGGAATCCATACTCTTTGGTTCTTTCGGTAAAGTCACGTAGGTGGAAAAATAAATACTAAATCACGACGTTTCGATCTGAACTGAACACTTCTACTGCTGTATCTTTCTACCTAATGACGATTGCTTGTGTTGCGATCGAAACGTCGTGATTTATTCTTTATTGCTCTACCTACGTGACTTTACCGAAAGAACCCAAGAGTATGGATTCCTGCAGCCACGAAACCTTCAAATCAGGAGACATCGTCCATTACGGCGCAGCTGGACCACATGAAAGAGAACCAGAGAGTGCATTGCATCCTGTTGTCGGAATCTCCCGGGTGATTTGCCTGGCCCGCATGTTGCTGCAACAAAAACAGAGAAGCAGAAATGTTTCGTGCTGGAGGAATCCGATGAGCTGTAAAGCTCTTCTTCACAGATGTCCAGTAAGGGGCGGGTAAGAACGTTACAACAAACATTGGGAGTCAAGTCTTATAATCAACGAGCAGCAGCAGGAGGAGGAGGAATGGGAATGTGAGAAGAGGATGGGGAAAGAGCGGAGGAACGGGAGCACAGGGCCAGGAGAGACGAGGAGAGAGAGGAGGGGCTGCGTCAGGACTCGCTGCTAGTGCTGCTGCTGCACGGAGCGGCGTCTGTTCTCACAGTGGGCGGGGCGAGGGGAGGGGCTCGGAGTGGGGGTGGCCACTCACAGAAGTCACGTGGTTCGCGGGAGGCTGAGCTGGTTTAGATAGAGAGACGTTTTTATTGAGAGCAATCGCCGACGAGTGAGTCACTGCTGTGTTAGAGGATGGCGCGCAGAAGCGGATATCACAGAGCTAGCACCGAGAACCCTTCTTCAAATGGCCCCTGTAAAGGCATGGGGTATCTATATATATAATTTGTGAATGTGTGTGACTGTTTGAAATGTTTAGCATACTTGCCAACATGCAACAAACTTGATATTTGGCATGTGGTAGCTTCCAGTCTGCACACAATGCAAAAGTATAAAAATCGACTTTTGTATTTTGGGGGGGGGGGGGGGCGCAATAATGGATATATTTTGCACGGCAAGTGAGCGGTGACGTGAGGGGCTCAGAGTGGGGGTGGCCACTCACTGAAGTCACGCGAGTTACGGGAGGCCTCAGCTAGTTTCACATGGAGATACAGAGATGTGTCCATGAGAGCGCGGAGGGATTCGGGGTGGCCACACAGGGAGTCACACGATGCACGGAAAGGCTTGAGCTGGCAGGTGGCGGAGAAAACATCGGGGACATCGCGCGGAACAACGCGCGGAACAACGCGCGCTCGCACAGCCAGAGACCGCGCCTGCAGCTGCGCCGGCAGCGGCACCACGCGGCGCAGGAAACCGACGGCGAGCTTGCGGATCTTGGCCCCGGCGTGGGAACACGAGGGTGGATCCTGCGTCAGCTGCCGCCAATGTTGTTTGTTGACGGGCGTAGCGGCACGGTCGAGGCTGAAGGAGCAGGCCCTGCGGCTGCCTGCGCGTGCCACTGCCGGCGGAAGTGGCCTCCGCTAGAGGGAGCTCTCGGGAGCTTCTCTCTAAATTTCGATGTAAAGCTTTCGTGACTGCAGGGATTCATCGTCTTGGTTCTTTCGGTAAAGTCACGTAGAAGGGAAGTAATAAAATAATAAAAATAAAACATAATAAAATAATTCTCACGACGTTTCGGCCACAACGCAAGCAGCCGTCCTCAGGTGAAGAACATGTCTGTCGATAAGACAGAGTCTAAATGACACGTCTTAGGCTTGGAGTGTCTATTTAAGCTGTGAGGGAGGAGGAAGAGAGCCTTGACAAAATAATTTGCATTTGAAGAGGAATTTAGCATATTTAGCAATTTAGCATATTTATGGGAAATGCAGGAATGCGAACAGTGCTAATTGTAAAATGCGTGGGAGGTGGGCGGGGAGTTTTCTAATACTAGATTTGAAGCCTTCAGCCGCATCACCCAGTCCCATTTACACGCACCTTTACATCATCCGCATCCAGTTTACACAACAAAGGCTCATTCCTACAGCGTGCTTCAGCCGCACCGAACCTCACAAAAATAATATTCAGGGCCTACCTTGGCTCCTCCCACCCTCAACCAGTATATATACAAATACTGTGTTCTTGAATTTCTCTCACTTGATACAGCTATCGTGCTGTGACGGTCCACCTGAAGACGGAAGCTTGTGTTGCCTCCGAAACGTCGTGATTTTTATTTTATTTTACTTTTATTCATTTTAAATGTTTACCTACGTGACTTTACCGAAAAAAACCTAAGAATATGAAGCCTCTCTCTACATAGGGTATTTGGCCTACTCTTCCACGCTGGCCAGACGACTCGGAAGAGGCGGCAACACCCACGCTTTAACCCCGCCGCCCGCAGCCTGCCGCTTGGTTCACTGTCACGGACCCATTCACACCGCCGGGTGGACAGAGGCGGAGGAGAGGTGGAGGGGGCGTGGATTTAAAGATAAGCCCGTCGTTTCAACCGCCGCCCCGGGAGATGGAATCGAACCCGCGACCTCTTGATCGCAAGTCCAGTGGTGCTGGCCGGTACACCGTGGGCAAAGTCTGCATTTAAAGGCCCGAGTGAAACTCTGCAGCGGCAGCAGCAGCAGCGACGGCGGGATCAGAGTGCGCGCGGCTGCTGTTACCATTGTTATTAGATCTTTTAAACAAATCCCCGTCTCTCTGGGGCGCCGCGCCGTTAAATTCTTTCCCCAACTCGAAAAACAAATCTGCCGTCTCCGTCTCCGCTGGGCGTCGCCGCCGCCGCCGCCGCCCCATCGCGCCAGCTCCACATGGGGTCCATCGCAGGAAGAACGGGGCGGAGCGGCAGCGCCGCGGTTAGCGCAGCGCGATAGGAGCACGGCGGCTCGAAAAGAATTCAAATTCCGAACCACGGCCAACATCGGGGGAGGCGAGCGATGTTGTGAACCGAGCCCTGGCGCGCCCCCAACCCTTCACCGACCCGTCCTGGTCAGCGTGGTGAAGTATGGTCTATCGGCCCTGTTGAAGTAGTAAAA
>WFAB01002512.1:0-35682 GCA_018977245.1 Lethenteron camtschaticum | reverse complement strand
TAAAAATAAGAGTTAGTCAGTTTTTTAGTAAATACAACATCAGCGAGGCAGGGGAGGCTGCGAGATTCACTGCACATGGCTGACGGCATGAAACCAGGGCGGTAAACACAGCGGTGCCCACTGGGGATACTCTTCACCGCCGACATGATGAGCCTCAACATGAAATCGGTTTTACAAATCAACACCAGCTGTGCTGCTAATTGCACTCCGGCTTTGGTGGGTGAGCAGCGTGTTGTCATGACAAGGCAGCGACACCCAGAAACCAAAAATACCACGCGGGCGCACGCACGCACACACACACACGCACACACACACGCACACACGCACGCACACACACGCACACACGCACACGCACGCACACACGCACACACACACGCACACACGCACTCGCACACACGCACACACGCACACGCACACACACACGCACACACGCACTCGCACACACACACACACGCACACACGCACGCACACACGCACACACATGCACACACGCACACACATGCACACACACACGCACGCACACACGCACACACGCACACACACGCACGCGCACACACACGCACACACGCACACACATGCACACACACACGCACGCACACACGCACACACGCACACACACGCACGCACACACGCACACACACGCGCTCACACGCACACACCACACGCGCACGCACACACACACGCACGCACGCCCAACCGCGCACACAATCGTGTTAGTGGGCGACCCCGGTTCATTACGGCGTGTCCGTCACGCCGTTCATTCTTCCATTTCGCTAAAAATTCAGCGAGGATAACAAGTGCCGACGGTCGCGCGTCATCTTATAATTCATCACCTGCCTCCGCCTCCGGAGAAGACGCGCGAGAGCGCGCGACGGACGAAACCCGCCGCCCGTGAGCGCAAGCGCGGGGACGCGACGCGTACCTGCGCGCTCGTACTTGTGGCGCAACAACGGGCCGCTCTCCTGGAAGGTTTCCTCGGACAGGTCGCGGGCGAACGAGCCCCGGGCACGCACTCCCCCTCCTCTGCCGCTTGCGCGCGGGAGCTCCCGAGTCTGTCACCGCGACCGAGCCCACGGGGACTCCCTCTCCCCGCTCAGGAGACTCTCCCTGTGGAGCGCGATCGACGGTGAGCCGAGGTTAACCGACAGAATTTCTCTCCTTTGCGTATTTGCCTCTCAGCTACCCACTCGGCCACCCACTCAGCTACCCACTCAGCCACCCACTCAGCCACCCACTCAGCCACCCACTCAGCTACCCACCCACTCAGCCACCCACTCAGCCACCCACTCAGCCACCCACTCAACTACCCACTCAGCCACTCAGCTACCCACCCACCCACTCAGCCACCCACCCACTCACTCACCCACCCACCCACTCAGCTACCCACCCACTCAGCCACCCACTCAGCTACCCATCCACTCAGCCACCCACCCACTCAGCCACCCACTCAACTACCCACCCACTCAGCTACCCATCTGCTCATCCAACCACTCGGCTATCCACTTAGTCACCCACTCAGCTACTCACTCACTCAGCTACCCACCTACTCAACTACCCACTCAGCTATCCACCCACTCAGCAACCCACTCAGCTACCCACCCGCTCATCCAACCACTCAGCTACCCACTCAGCCAACCTTTCAGCTACACACTTAGCCACCCACTCAGCTACTCACTCACCCAGCTACCCACCTACTCAACTACCCACTCAGCTACCCACCCACTGAGCTATCCACTCACTCAGCTACTCACTTACCCAGCTACACTCACTCAGCTACATCCTTATGGATGTGCACAATGTCCGCAGCGTTGATTCAGATCAAGCAGATTCTGGGATCGATATTTGACATACAGTGTCTCATCAGCAGAGGCAGACTCGCTTGCATCAATATTTTATCTGCAAGGACCCACTCTTTAATATGTGGATCCTAGTTCGACGCAAAATTACATAATACGAAGGATTTCAGCAACGAAACATTCATACATCTGTAATAAAGGTTGTTGAGGCGACTTCTGGAATCCGGTCTTTTATTCAACTTGTATTACAGCTCTCCTCGCTGCTGACAGACAGCGTGAGAGGGATAGATAGAGACGCACTGCCACGTGGCAGCCTGGACCACGTGGCAGCCTGGACCACGTGGCAGCCTGGACCACGTGGTACAGCCTGGACCACGTGGTACAGCCTGGACCACGTGGCAGCCTGAACCACGTGGCAGCCTGGACCACGTGGCAGCCTGCACCACGTGGTACAGCCTGGACCACGTGGCAGCCTGGACCACGTGGCAGCCTAGACCACGTGGCAGCCTACACCACGTGGCCCCCTTCCTCCGTTCGTTCCCGTTCTGACCACGTGTCGTTCGTCTCCACCCCTATTTAATACCCGGGTCACGTGGTACGTTTCCACCAATCCTGGTTAGCCTCCATGGAATATTCCAGACTCCCTCGTAGGCTCCCGGGACCACGCCCCTGACTCGTCTCCCCATTGGCTGTGGCCAAAGCCAGCAGAACCAATCCTTTTCTTACAGCTGTTACCTTTCCATGACGTCAGGGCCACGCCCTGACTCGTCTCCCCATTGGCTGTGGCCAAAGCCAGCAGAACCAATCCTTTTCTTACAGCTGTCACCTTGCCATGACGTCAGGGCCACGCCCCTAGGCTTCCCCCCATTGGCTATAGACCAGGACCGGTAGAGCCAATCATCATGACGAGTTGTGATACGTCAGTGAGCCGGATATATCCTCACATTACACATCTATCTCTCCGCACAATGAATAAGGTTCAACACATGAATTGTAAACCAAGGGCACCACCAGTGCGCGTGTGCTTCCGTGTTAGTCCAACAGCGCAATCTCCAAGCAGTTGCTCTTACCTGTGCAAAGTGGCGCATCTTGTCGTGGAAGTCGGCAAGAGCAGCCGCGTCCGCAAGGCCTCTGTACGTGACACGTGGGACAGCGAGGCTGCTTGGTCCAGGCCCGTGTAGGGCCTCAGGCCGGGGTCACCCATGTGGAGGGCCGCAATCAAACCGAGCGGCAGAAAGGCCGCGAGCACGGGACGTTGCGGTAGCTGGAAGTGACCGTGTTCATTGTCGGCTTGTTCTCGTGTAAACGGTCAACGCCGTTGTTCGACGAGCCGTCGGTCACGTGAGAAGCACATGAGTCCAGCTCGCCGTGCGATCTCTTCGCGTAAGTCAAGTCCAACGGCTCCTCTTGGCGCTCAACGCCGCTCGAATCGTGGAACTCGACAAAGCCCGTCTCTCCGAGCCTCGCCGTGCTCAACTTCGGCAGCGACAAGTCGAGCGGCCGGGCCTGGTCTCGACCGCGGCGAGGCCGTCCGCCACGCCGCCGGGCTGCCCGCTCTCCGCGTGACCTGCCGCCGAGTCGGACCGGGCGCCCGTCGGCGAGCCCGGCGGGTGCCGCTCGGATTCCCTCCGTGCCGTGGCCGGCGTGCCCAGCCGGAGAACAGCCACGGCTCACCGGTGACGGGCCGAGCTCGCGGGAGGGAGAGCCGGACGCACGGTGCTCCGGCGCTCTGCCCACCGCGTTGAATTTCTCTTCCAGCCACTTGGAAAAACGTCTCTGGGGAGGTTCATGGCCAACGACATCTTCATCGACTCCTCGGAACTCGCCTCGACACTTCCGGCAAGGCGGTACGACTTCAGGGAAGCCGACTGGTCTCCGAGTCCCGTAGCGCGGCTCCCTTTCAACCCTTTTCTGCCGACAATTTCGACTTCTTTGGTTGAGCCGAGACGGAGGTTGCGGCGCTGACGGTTGAGGCACGCGTCGATCTCGTCGTTCACCTTGCAGAGGTAGTGCTCGTGTTGGCGCAGAGGTACCGCGCTCGGAAATGGTTCGTGGCAATAGCGGCACGCGTGGCGAGCCGCCCCTTCCACGTGGGAAGAACGCTCCTCCAGATCCGGCTCTTCGGTCTTGATCTTGCCGGCGGGACGACCCGTGGCCTCCGGTCCGCTGATCCGCAGGAAGTCCTCGTTGTCATCGTGACCTGAGCTCTGGGTGGATTTGGGAGACGTGGCGACGGCCCCTTCCATCTTGCCGGCGTCAGCCGTCGAGGCAGCGGCAACTGGAGATGTCGCCGCCGCGCCGCGCCGTTCGCCGTGACGGAGCCCACGCCTGTTGGCTCTCTTGTGCGAGCTGTACGAGCCCGAGTGGGAGAAGCGCTTCTTGCAAATTGGGCACCCGTACGGCTTCTCCCNTGGATAATTACAAACAAACACAGCGACGACGGAGGTTTCCGGGTTACATCGCGTCAGTGTGAACGACGCGTCGTCAAAAACCGCCGGCCGGTTCGTAAAGTTTGCGACGCGAAACGCAACGTGCCGATTCGTCACGGCTCAGCACGCCGGCGTGCTGGAGAGTAAACCCACGATGTTGCAATTCAAGCGCGGCGACGTTTTCGCCAGTAACTACAACCAGCGTCATCAGGTGGGCGAGCTGTAAGAATTGTGGAAGCGATATCGGTCGCGAAAGTCGCCGCGTCAACCAAAACATATAAACGATCATCCAAAGTGCCGCGTGACGCGGTGAATGCGGCTGCGCTGTAGAACACGCCAGAGGAAATCCGTTAAGTTTGTGACGCAAGGATTCATATTCTTAGGTTTTTTCTGTAAAGTCACGTAGGTAAAACATCAAAATTAATGAAANTAAAATAAAAATACGACGTTTCGGAGGCAACACAAGCTCCGTCATCAGGTGGACAGCCGGATTTGTGCATCAAGTCGTGATTTTTATTTTATTTTATTTTCATTAATTTTGATGTTTTGCTACGTGACTTGACCGAAAAANCCTAAGAATATGAAGGAAATCAGTGGGTGCGTTCTGCCAAACGTCGCAATGTTCCACACTCACCGCTGTGGATGCGGAAGTGTTCCTTGAGGTGGTGTTTGCTCTTGAAGTCTCTCCCACACTCTGTGCACTTGTGGCTCGCGGCAGCGGAGGCTGACCCTTCTGCGCAAAGATGGAACAGAGGTGCGAAGTGAGAATCACGAATCGGATGAGCTATGAAGCTCTTCAGCACAGGCGTTGCGTAGGGGCGAGTAAGCGCCTCCGCAAGCAGCTCGACGCAACGCGACGACGACGCATTCAAACGCACACATTCAGATGGACACATTCAGACGGACACAGACGGACACATTCAGACAGACGCATTCAGACAGACGCATTCAGACGGACGCATTCAGACGGACACATTCAGACGGACGCATTCAGACGCATTCAGACGGACGCATTCAGACAGACGCATTCAGACGGACGCATTCAGACGGACGCATTCAGACGGACGCATTCAGACGGACACATTCAGACGGACGCATTCAGACGGACGCATTCAGATAGACGCATTCAGACGGACACAGACGGACACATTCAGACAGACACATTCAGACGACACATTCAGACAGACGCATTCAGACAGACACATTCAGACGGACACATTCAGACAGACGCATTCAGACAGACACATTCAGACGGACACATTCAGACAGACGCATTCAGACGCATTCAGACAGACACATTCATATGGACACATTCAGACAGACACATTCAGACGGACACATTCAGACAGACGCATTCAGACAGACGCATTCAGACAGACACATTCAGATGGACACATTCAGACAGACGCATTCAGACAGACACATTCAGACGGACACATTCAGACAGACGCATTCAGATGGACGCATTCAGACAGACACATTCAGACAGACACATTCAGACAGACGCATTCAGACAGACGCATTCAGACAGACACATTCAGACAGACACATTCAGACAGACGCATTCAGACGGACGCATTCAGACAGACGCATTCAGACGGACGCATTCAGACAGACACATTCAGACAGACGCATTCAAACAGACATATTCAGACAGACACATTCAGACGGACACATTCAGACAGACGCATTCAGACGGATTCAGACGGACGCATTCAGACAGACGCATTCAGACGCATTCAGACAGACACATTCAGACAGACGCATTCAGACAGACGCATTCAGACAGACACATTCAGACAGACACATTCAGACAGACGCATTCAGACGGACGCATTCAGACAGACGCATTCAGACAGACGCATTCAGACGGACGCATTCAGACAGACACATTCAGACGGACGCATTCAGACGGACGCATTCAGACAGACGCATTCAGACAGACACATTCAGACAGATGCATTCAGACAGACGCATTCAGACAGACACATTCAGACAGACACATTCAGACAGACGCATTCAGACAGACGCATTCAGACAGACACATTCAGACAGACACATTCAGACAGACGCATTCAGACGGACGCATTCAGACAGACGCATTCAGACAGACGCATTCAGACGGACGCATTCAGACAGACACATTCAGACGGACGCATTCAGACGGACGCATTCAGACAGACGCATTCAGACAGACACATTCAGACAGATGCATTCAGACAGACGCATTCAGACAGACACATTCAGACAGACACATTCAGACAGACGCATTCAGACGGACGCATTCAGACAGACGCATTCAGACGGACGCATTCAGACAGACGCATTCAGACAGACGCATTCAGACAGACATATTCAGACAGACACATTCAGACGGACACATTCAGACAGACGCATTCAGACAGACGCATTCAGACAGACATATTCAGACAGACACATTCAGACAGACACATTCAGACAGACACATTCAGACGGACGCATTAAGACAGATGCATTCAGACGGATGCATTCAGACAGACGCATTCAGACGGACACAGACGGACGCAATCAAATAGACACAGACGGACATATTTAGATGCACACAGACAGACACATTCAGACGGACGCATTCAGACGTGCGACGATGCCGGCAAACGGGGGTCAGTCACCTGGCCCGCCCGGGGAGGTCGCGGTGATGTGTGGAGATCCGCGAGGGCCCCCTCGTGCCGGCGGCGAACGTGCTTCCGCAGCGAGCCCCGACTCTTGTAGCCGCGGCCGCAGTGAGGGCACGCCAGCGGCAGCAGCGGCGGCAACGGCGCGGCAAACGAGCCGTGAGTCCTCGGGCCTAGCGGGGAGGCACGGGGCGAGGGGCCGCTGGTGGTGCGTGAAGAAACGACGCAATCCCACCGATGTGACGGACCGCTGTCGAGTTTGGTGGTCCGTGTTGTTCACGTCGTCTGTCGTGAAAATTCGGTCACGGTTCCTACGATCGCTGTTTCATTGCTTTTATGGCCAAGCGTGGTGGTGTTTCTTTTAGACGCTGTCGCCTCGACAGACCTGTTCTTCACCTGAGGACGGCTGCTTGTGTTGTGGCCGAAACGTCGTGAGAATTATTTTATTGTGTTTTATTTTATTATTTTATTACTTCCTTCTACGTGGTGACTTTACCGAAAGAACCAAGAAGATTTTATGGCTTTATTTTGGTGATTTTCGAAAAGTGTTTTTGGTTTGGCCATGTTTTGTTTGTTGTAGTACGGAGTTAGACTGATGGCCTTAATCTAAGTTGCAAGCCTCCCTCTCATTTCGCTTCACACTCTGCGAATGCGTCGCTAACGGAGATGCCACCGCCTGCGTTGGCAAATACGGCATTGCCGGGTGTCTTGCGATACCGCTGCCGCAAGTGTGGCACGCCCGGCTCTGGTTGGCCCCCCGAACCGCCGAACGTAACGATCGCTTGGTGAAATTAGCCGCAATCCAGAATGACGTGTGGCCATGTGGCCCAGGGTAGAGAAAGTGGCTCGCAATCGGAGGCTGCGAGTTCAAATCGTCATTTGGGATGGGAAGTTGATTCAGCCCGTCACCGCTTTGGTCTCTCCCGCCATGGGAATATGAAATTCCCACCAGTGGCAATGAATCGGTACCCAGTGAGACGATCACAGCTCCCTCAATGCTCGCTGGAGCAGAACATATACTCTGTGGATTTAGTTCTTGTTGTTAAGTCGACAAATGCTGCTACAAACGTGTTTTTTTTTCCATTTAAAGCTTTCGTGACTGCAGGGATTCATCTTCATGGTTCTTTCGGTAAAGTCACGTAGAATGGAAATAATAAAATAATAAAACATAATAAAATAAAATAATTCTCACGACGTTTCAGCCACAACGCAAGCAGACGTCCTCAGGTGGAGAACAGGTCTGTCGAGAAGACAGAAGACAGAGTCTGTTATTTTATTATGTTTTATTTTTATTATTTTATTATTTTCCTTCTACGTGACTTTACCGAAAGAACCAAGGTGTTTTTTTCCCTTTCATTTTAAACACAACACTAACAACTACGCTGTGAAGTGTGAGCACGTGCGCTCTTACCGCCACCACCACCACCACCGCCACCACCACCACCACCACCACGGCGAGTGGCCCCACTGCCCGGCACATCGCACTCCGCCAATGTCCCGTCCTGCGGATTGCCCAGCGGCTCGGCAGTCTTGTCCACGCCGGGATTGACGCTGGTCCCCTCGAAGTTCGTCGCGTCCTCCTCCGCCGCCTCCACCTCGTCTTTCTCCTCCTCTTCGTCCACCTCCTCGATGATCTGCAGCCTCTCCTCCTCGTCGTCGTCCGGGTCGCGGTCTCGCATTGCCGCACTCGCGTAGCTCGCCACTACGACCGAGCAGAGCGGCGCGTCAGCGTGTTTGCCGACGGTTTTACCTTCAAGGGTGTCACTCAAAGGAAACGACCAGGAGGGCAACTGTGTGGACATTGCTTCACGCTCGCTTCTAAAGATCCATTGCTTTGTTATTTCGATTTAAAGCTTTCGTGACTGCAGGGATTCATCTTCTTGGTTCTTTCGGTAAAGTCACGTAGAAGGGAAGTAAAATTATATTATAATATTATTTTATTTATTATATTATTATATATATTATTTTATTATATTAAATTATTATATTATTTTATTACATTATTTTATGATGTTTTATTTTATTATTTTATTACTTCCTTCTACGTGACTTTACCGAAAGAACAAGAAGATGCTTTATTATTATTAATATATTCTCCCCCTCCCGCCCCCTCCATTCCCAGTGTGTGGTCTAGCACATCCGACACGAACATCATTTTTTTCACCTACGTGACTTTACCGAAATAACCTAAGAGTATGAATCCTTGCAGTCACGAAAGCTTCAAATCTAGAACACTATCACATCGACAGCGAGGATGACCGGGCGAGACTGACGCCACGTGCTTTGCCAAGGCCAGTTTTGTTTTCTCCCACCCTCCACTAATGGCTTAGGTCTGTGAATAAACTTTTACATTGCGGGCAGAGGTCACAAACTGGTTTTGATTCCTTACCCGTACCCGGCCGCACCAGGGTCGCAAATGGGTACCCGTACCCGGCCGGGTACGGGTAGCGTTCCCTACCTACCCGTACCCTACCCGAAATGAGTGACAAACGGTTACTCACCAGTGACTCACGGTCTACCCGTACCCGTACCCGCCGCACCAGGGTCGCAAACGGCTACCCGGCTGGGTACGGGTAGCCGGGTATGGGTAGGGTACGGGTATCGGGTACCCGGTTGCGACCTCTGGTTGCGGGGATCTGTGTGCCTATGAGGAAGTGTTCCTGCATGCGGCAAAGGCTAATTCCATGCCGTACTGGCTGAGCATTCACGGTTACAGTAACGCACAGCGTTGCCACGTCTTACACGTTTTGTTTGGGGGGTTTTCTTACCCCGAAAAAGTTCGCTTAATTTTCCGAGCGTACGCGTATTTTTCACCGTTGCTGAAAAAATATCACTAAAATGAACACCGCTTGTGCGGATTGAATGTAAAAACAATTCACAGCGTAACCAGTGAGACGGTTCTATTGAAAAAGAACGTATCCTTGACTGCATTCGGTCCCCACGTGTCACTGTCACGGACCGCAGGATTTGCACATTTATTTTTCTAACAAATAAGGCCCACTGAGTCATGTCGGTTTTTAAACAGCTCTTTGTCAGAAGCGACCTGGCCAAAAGTGATAGCTCAACAAAGCGGCTCATGTGTAAGTTTATAGCAGCCAAATACTCTGAACGCATGTTGATTCTAAACGTAGAGGTAAAACCGGATGACCCGGAGACAAATCCACGCGACCATGAGAACACGCAAACTCCAAATATACAAGCGTCAGGGTCGGGATCGAACCAACGACCTCCTGTTTACCAGGCGAGGTAGTCAACATCTCCTAGCCACCGTGATGATGATGATGAGAGAGAGACATGACCTCCTGCACACCAGGCAAGGTAGTTAACATCTCCTAGCCACCGTGATGATGATGAGAGAGACACGCAAACTCCAAATATACAGCAGCAGGCGTCAGGGTCGGGATCGAACCCACGACCTCCTGCACACCAGGCGAGGTAGTTAACATCTCCTAGCCACCGTGATGATGATGAGAGAGAGACACAAACTCCAAATATACAGCAGGTGTCAGGGTTGGTGATCGAACCCATGACCTCCTGCACACCAGGCGAGGTAGTCAACATCTCCTAGCCACTGCAGCAACCCAATCTCAATGTTCATCACGGGCTCTTGTATGGTGCCATTAAAAAACAAAACAGCATTCGTATTCTTATTAACCAGCGCTTACAATAGAGTCAAGAGTTCGTTTGCAAGGTTCAAGTTCAAGTTCATTGATTAGGTATAGCCCTGTGAGCCATTCGGCTCTTGAAGGTGGTTACTGTGTTATTACTGTACGGTAGTGACACAGTAACAGAGCTGATCGACCCTCGGGGATCGATACACAAACGAGGGGTGGGTGGTGAGGCTGGTCAGCAACTTGTGGCTTCCTTGTGGCTAAACTCGCGCCATGGGAATGTGGAATTTCCACGGGCTTCTCGACGCTTCTCCGAGGTTGAAATTTTATTGTTTTAAACCGATAGTATTGGACATTAGCGACTAAGTTTTTTGCAACAGAAACTTCTATTACTTCCCTTCTACGTGACTTTACCGAAAGAACCAAGAAGATGAATCCCTGCAGTCAGAAAAGCTTTAAATCGAAACAACCACAATAACACAGCAAGATGGCAGATATTTGTCACGATGTTATATTTAAACAATCTAACACCACCACAACAACAACACAACAACCATACAACACACAAGATGGAAGATATTTAACACGATGTTATATTTAAATAATCTAACACCACAACCACCACACAACAACAACACAACAACACAACACACAAGATGACAGATATTTAACACGTTATATTTAAACAATCAACAACACAACAACCACAACACAACAACACAACAACACACAAGATGATGGCAGATATTTGTCACGATGTTATATTTAAACAATCTAACAACACAACCACCACACAACACAAGATGATTGCAGATATTTAACACGATGTTATATTTAAACAATCTAACACCACAACCACCACCACCACAACAACAACAACAACAACNACAACAACACCAACAATATTTGTCACGATGTTATATTNAACAATCACACCAACACAACAACAAGATGGCAGATATTTAACACGTTTATATTTAAACAATCAACAACACAACCACCACCACACAACAACACAACCACAATAACAAGATGGCAATATTTGTCACGATGTTATATTTAAACAATCTAACACACAACCACACAACAGCAAGATGGCAGATATTTGTCACGATGTTATATTTAAACAATCTAACACAACAGCAAGATGGCAGATATTTGTCACGCAAGTCTTTACTTACTTCGTGTTAAACTGCAGTGTTCGTTACTGGGCTGCAACGCCACCTACTCACAACAACAACAACAACAACACCAACACAACAACAACATGGGCAAGCTCACACGAGAGTTGGGGAGAACTTAGCAACAGCAGCAGCAACAACACAACAACATGGACACTGGCGAATTGAATTGTCATTTGATATTTGAGCCCAGCCACTTACTGCCACCCAGTGGCTTCTCCTAAGCGCTGCTGTTGGAGTGCAAGATGACAAATCTGACCACAGCCTGGGGCACAATGGCCCATCATCACCATCATAAGCCCTTTATAAGCATGGCCGTTGACCCTGGCCACTGACCGAGCAACCCAACGTTCCTACCAGCTCCCTCCGCAGGAATGTGTTCATACACTAAACCAGCGGTCGGGAACCTATCGCGAGCCATATATGACTCTTCCGGTGACGGCATATGGCTCCCAGACAATTTTGAGTTGAAAAAAATAAAAAAATAAATCGGTTTGGAACTGATTTTAAAATACTGTGATATTGCTTAATAATACCGTGTCATTTTAAAGTAAACAGAAAATTTCTCGGTCACGGGTCCCGTGACCAGAAGTCGCATTAAAAGTAAGACATATTTAATTATTATACGTTAAAAATTACACTATATGGCTCTCAATGAAATATATTTAGAAATATTTGGCTTTTATGGCTCTCCCAGTCAAAAAGGTTCTCGACCCCTGTCCTAAGCGCTGGTGTTGGAGTGCAAGATGACAAATCTGACCACAGCCTGGGGCACAATGGCCCATCATCATCATAAGCACCTTATAATTATGGCCATTGACCGAGCAACCCAACGTTCCTACCAGCTCCCTCCGCAGCAGGACGATGTGTTCATACACTAACATCTATACGCAAGACGACTTTTGGGGTAAATAACGCTATTGTTTTATTTTTCGATTTAAAGTTTTTGTGACTGCAGGGATTCATCTTCTTGGTTCTTTCGGTAAAGTCACGTAGAAGGGAAGTAATAAAATAATAAAACATAATAAAATAATTCTCACGACGTTTCGGCGACAACACAAGCAGCCGTCTTCAGGTGAAGAATGAGACACTGCCAAGCTTGGAGCTTATATATAAGCTGGGTTGGAGGTGGAAGAAGAGCGCCCTCACAAAAGAATGTGCATATCAAGAGGAGTTTAGCATATTCATGGAAAATGCGTAGGAGGTGGGCGGGGGGTTTCAAAGTCATATTATGCCCATGCATTATGCAGGATCAGCAGCATCAAAGGGAGAGGGGGTAGCATTAACAAAGGGAGGGAATGTTAATAGTATGTAGAAGCAATGAAACATGTCAATGAGAGCGGTGGCAGGAGACCCGCAGCGGAGCAAATCATGCATTCCCTGTGGAGAACTGTTGTGTATGTACCCCCTTTTTTTTTATATTATTTTTTTTAAGAATTATTCTGCCAACATAGATAATATCGTTTTTTTTAATAGACGCGGCCACGTGGGAACGAACACGCCCCCACACTTCCACAGAGGCCCCCACACTACCACAGATGTGTGCACACCTCATTTCAAAGGAAAGAGGACATGAAAGGGGGGCAATAAGGTAATAAAAACTCCCCTAAATTCACACAAGAGGAACAAGGGAGGGGGGGGGAATTGCAGGCGGGGGGGGGGGGGTCAGCAGGACATCCTTTTGTTAAAAAAAACCAGAACCAGACACGGAGGAAGAGATAATTATATTCTTAACAAGAAACAGCATTGACGACAAAAAGCACAGATGGGTCTTTGAACCATGTTAAATACACAAGTTACCAACTTAACCATGAAGATTAAGCAAACAGTATCCATCCTCACTCCAATTGAAAACCAGACGACAGTCTGCACCAGAATCGCGACCCATCATTGTTAATTAAGTACTGACATTATTTACCTTTAAAGAATATCTACACGGCCGGGCCGAAGCATCAAAGAATAATTATGGCATCTATTTCGCTCCAAAACAAATTCCTAGCCGGGATATCAGATCAAATAATCACAAGAAGTCAAATAATAAGTACGGAATTAAAGTAGAAGAGGAATCAAGGGCGGAGAAGGCTCTCAAAATTAACCAAACACAACACCCATGGGAAGCGAGCAACACGGCCGCCTTTGTCTTTCCGAGAGGATCTCCACACACAGGCACCAAGCCAGGAAATGACACCCATAAAGGTTGGGGCAAGGGCTCAAAGGAAATTAACACACGCCTTCGAATAAATAAGCGCATGCGCCGGATGCTCCCACCGTGGAAACAACCGCCTTTGTCTCCCCACAACACGGACAGCAAAAATTGCACACGCGAGGAAATAACATTTCCATGAGAGATCGGGTCACGATGAAACATCGTGAACACTGTTTCGGCATAACTATGCAGATGGAACCAAGCAGCAAATAAGTTGCATTTCAACTTCCAAACCAAACCAACTTAAGCTGTGTGAGACAAAGGATGTGATCCTAGAGCAAGGGAGGGAATAATTAAGCTCGCTTAACGCGTAAGTTTTCGCGACAAATATTATTCAGTAACAAAACATGGATTCGAATGTTTTTTTTATAACTCGACGCGAATCATCGGTCTGGCTAATGGATAACTTCGGTGGCACCGTCACGAGGCCCCCACCCCACCCCTTTCTTCCAGAAACGACACACATCTGTGTCTTCAAAGCTAATAAACACACGGACAAACACGCACGCGAAACACACGGACGGACACACACACGGACGCAGATGGTTCAGCCCACAGGAAGGTTTTATGACAGCCTTGAACAACTCGGGAAGCCGAGTGGAATTTTCCGATATAAACCGAAGGAAAATCCATACAACACAGATCGTCAGGGGCTCTGGCCCCCATCACAGATCTCCAGGGCTTCGGCTCCATCTCTTCTCGTCGCCGCCAACGAAGAAGTTTTTCGTCATCCAGAAGGACGAGGATCGCGCGGTGCCGAGGCATCCGTGTCACCACGCCGAGGTGCATCGCCTGCCGCACACGAGTGTACGAGCCCAGTTCCCTTGCCGTGTCACCACGCCGAGGTGCATCGCCTGCCGCACACGAGTGTACGAGCCCAGCTCTCTTGCCGTGTCACCACGCCGAGGTGCATCGCCTGCCGCACACGAGTGTACGAGCCCAGCTCCCCTGCCGTGTCGCCACGCCGAGGTGCATCGCCTGACCACGCAAACGAGCGTGGCCGCGCCGTCAGTCATCGTACGGGGTCAGCCGAGGGAGGAGTCGGAAAGCGAGCCGCTCACCCTCTCACCGCAGCTGCGCGAGCCAGAGGGTCCTTCTCCGAAAGTCGTTCGTACCCACAACTTCCCCCACCAATAGACCCACACACGCACGCATCGACGCCCCACTCACCTGTGAGACTATCCCATCTAGTTCACCCTTACCATCGTATCAACCCTAGTCAATTATCAGAAGACTGATTATCAACTACATGAACCATCAGCCGGCCATGCGGAATCGCGGCCCATCGAGTGATTAAGAGTCCGTCGGTGATAAGAGTGAGGTTGTTACCGTGTCTTTCCCTTGTCCCGCTCATCACATAGGCGATCAATAGACTCATCGAGGCAAACTCAACCTCTCGGAATCCTCATTACGAATCGACCGAACACAGAGAGAGAATATCTTGTCAAACCAGTTTCCTTTGTCCCAGAGTCTCGCCGAAGAATTAATTAAAACAGAGCCAGATTCGCTCTCGCGCCCACACGCCCTCACCCACCATTGTATCAAACATTCCGTTAAGAGGATTTTTATACTTGCCGATGAATCTATTGACATATACTTTCGCCTCTTGGGTATAATAAGTGCTATATTACCGCCATAGGAAGTGTGTCATGCTTGTTTTCAAACTCGACCAGTCGCCGATTGTGATCGATACATGGGCGAACTAATGAGATGCCTGGTAGGAAAAGTAGAGGTTACAATTGATAGAAGTGTTTTAGTCATTCAGTTCGTTAAATGCATAAGTGTTTATTCATTCATTTTAGTCAAATGCATAAGAGTTTCGTTATTCATATGTAATAAGAGGACTCGGACACTTCTTTCTGTCTTCGTGTCTTTTATTGGGTTCTCGTCTTCACCCACACGGCACTCTGTTATAACTCTGTATTTGTAGCCCCCGGCTATTCACTGCTATTATAGCTTCCTCTCCCCTCTGACTCTCTGCTTCATCTACTGTAACCTCCTCCCTGCAGACTCGCTGCTACCCTATGCAGACTCCCGCTGCTACCCCTATGTGCAGACCCTCTGGCTGCCACTGTATGCAGACCCGCTGCCCACTCTCTCTCTGCAGCCCCGCTGCCGACTGCAGCCCTCCTTGCTGCCTCGGGTCGGTCACCGCTGGCCAACGGTGCCGATCCTCGTTCCTCCCCGTGTTCGTGGCGATCTCGCCACACCCCGCTTCGCCCTACGTGGCCTTCCTCTGTTCCTGGTTCCCCGTCACTCCCTTTCCTCTTCCGGTTTCCCTCCTTCTATACTCAACCCTCTCCCCCACGTGACCTAACTCCTCCCCCATGACGGCACCTCCGGAGGGCCATTTACAACCGCATTACATCACCCTCCCCCATAAAGAAAATCCAGCCGACCTCGGCTGAATTGCAACCTGAAAAGCAATGCGGGTGTAAAGGGCCAACACGTAAAAAGACACGAAGCATTGAAGAACAATATAACAATGAACACAACACAACACAATTTAACGAAACGTGAGGGATTTCGAGCGAGTACGGGTAGCCGGGCCGTCCCGGACGGTCGGCAGCCCACCCGCCGAGCGGGAACGTGGAAGGGTTTTAGGGGCGACGGGCGCAAGTTCTTCCGTCGCCATTGGAGGCCCGCCACTGTCCCGCTCGCGTCCAGAGACATCCCGTACTCGCGTCCGCGGAGGGATAGGAAGAGCTGCAGGTCCCGTGGGTTCTGCGGCTCCGGTCGGCGTCCCACAAGCGGAAGGTCCCCCTCCCTGCGCTGTCACGGCCGGCTTGTCTGTGAAGGGTACGACAGGCGCTCTCGCAAGGTCAGCAGACACAGGCAAGGGCGAGTCGGCAGCAACAGACCCCGGCAAGGCAACTTCGGGAGATGACGCATCCGGCCGCGGGGCAATGTATGGCTTCAACCGGGATGTATGCACGAACCAGCGCCGCGAACCAACCTGAACACGCGCCGACTGTGGGTTGGGAACCTCAATGAGGCGGACCGGACCTTGCCACGGTTTATGTAATTTAGGAGAGGTACCTGGCCACACCTGTGGGCAATGAAGCCAGGCCAGGTCCCCCTTTTTCCAGGGGCACTCCCCCTTCGAACGTCGGGCACACCGCTCATTCCTGGCCTGAGCTTTGGCTGTAGCCATGCGGGCTCTTTCCTCGCCTCAGTGACACGGCGAACGTTGTCCTGAATATACTCAGGAAGAGGCTTAACAGGTCCCCTCGCACCGGTTCCCAACTGCTCATTAATCGGCGGCACATTCTCACGGCCGTACATAAGGAAGAACGGCGAGTATCCAGTAGCCGCGTGCGGCGTCATGCGATACGCCGAAAGCACCCCAGGGATATGCAAATCCCAGTCAGATTGATTTTCCCCGACTGTATGGCACAGCATGGCGGACAGAGTCCGATTCAACCGTTCCACCATACCATCCGTTTATGGGTGGTAGGGGACGTCCGTATCTTTTTAGTTCCAAGAGCCGCACACACCTCCCCCAACAATTTTGACGAAAAGTTACGCCCTTGATCTGTAAGGAGCCTCTCCGGCGCCCCCTTGTCCATTACATACCCAAATAGAAAGGCGTCAGTGATAGACGCCGCTGACTGGTCAGGCAAGGGCCAGGCCATCGGCCAGCGAGAGAGGTACTCCACCCCCACCATTAAATACTTATTCCCCTTAGCTGATGGCGGAAAGGGTCCCAAAATATCTAACGCCACCAGCTCATTAACCCGAGATACTTTAATCGATTGTATCGGCGGAACATATGGGTGTTTAGGCGGTTTACGGCGGCACAATCGGGGCACGCGCGAACGTGACCGACGACATCCGTCGTCATGCCGTGCCAATAATAGTCTCGTTGCAGCGTCAATAGGGTTTTCTGCACCCCCAGGTGTAAAAGTGTGTCACAGTGCAAAGATCTAATCAATTCATAGCGCAATGACGCAGGCACAACGAGACGCCAGTGTTCCTGTATCCCTTCCCTCCACATCAGTAACCCATCTCGGAGAGCGGTTTCCGAAATACCACCCGCACCGACTTCCTTACCCGCCTTCTCCGTACGTTTTCGTAACGACACCAAAGAATCGTCCAACATTTGCTCCCGAATCCACACAGACCGTGGAAGACGCAAAATCCCGTCAGCCGGTCCCCATCAACCGGTCCCGGTGTAAGCGGAGTTTCGAGAACATCCACTGCCAGCGCGACAGGCTGAGGGGGGGCTGAGTCGGTCCACACCTATGCGTCCCCGACGCACACGCACAAGGGGATTGTTGCGGCAACCTGGACAGTGCGTCCGCGTTAGCGTGACGCACACCCTTCCGATGGTGAATTTGGAAGGAGAATTCTTGCAACGTGTCCAGCCATCTCGCCAATTGTCCGGATGGCTGGTCCATCTTAAGAGCGTACTGCAAGGCCGCATGGTCCGTTCGGACAATAAACGACCGACCGTACAGATACGGTCGAAATTGGCGGAGAAAAAACACAATAGCCAAAAGTTCCCTGCGAGTGACGCAGTAACGGGTTTCCGCGGGAGACAAAACCCGACTCCCATACGCCACCACACGCTCAACACCACCTTTTGACTGGGACAACACCGCCCCAATACCAGTGTCACTCGCATCAGTATCCAGAATGAAGGGATGTTCAAAATCCGGATAATCCAACGTCGGCGCAGTAGCCAATAAATCGCGCAGGCTCCGAAACGCCGCCTCCTCCGGCGGTCCCCACACAAATTTATGCCCTTCCCAGTAAGGAGATGCAAAGGCCTGGCGATAGTAGCGAAATTCGGAACAAACCTCCGATAATATGAGGCGAACCCAAAAACCGACGCACATCACCCACCGTGGCCGGGTCGCCCAATCCCTGACACACGCAGTTTTCTCTGGATCCGTGGCCACCCCGTCCGCACTAACAATATGTCCCAAGTATCGAACGGAGCGTTGCAGTAGATGACATTTCTTAGGCTTGAATTTCAAATTAGCAGAACGCATTCTGGCAAACACAGCCTCCAACCGCAGTAAATGCTCATCAAATGTGCGGCTGAAGACAATAATATCATCTAAATAAATGAGACATGTCTCCCACTGCAACCCCGTCAATACCAACTCCATCAATCGCTGAAAAGTGGCAGGGGCTGCATTCAACCCCATCGGCAGACAGTTAAATTGGAATAACCCCTGCGGCGTACGGAAAGCTGTCTTTTCCCGCGAGGGCTCGTCAAGGGGGAGCTGCCAGAAGCCCGAAGAGAGATCTAGCGTTGAAAAAAACTTAGCCCCTGACAAGGCGTCGAGAGAATCGTCCATACGCGGCAGGGGATACGCATCTGCCACCGACACTTTATTCAACTTCCGAAAATCCACACAAAATCGCAACTTACCATCCTTTTTTTTAACCAACACAACAGGCGCGCCCCACGGGCTATTAGACGGAGATATAATATCCGCTTTCAACATGTCTTCCACCGCCCCTCGAACATGCTCACGCTCAGCCGGACTCATCCGATGCGAGTTCAAGCGGATAGGGCAGCGTCCCCCGTGTCGATATGATGAGAGAGCAGTGAGGTGCGTCCCAAGTCCAAATCGTCCGAGCTAAACACATCGGAATAGCTCGATAATAATTTATGAATCGCACAACGCTGCTCGGTGGAAAGGGCCGAATTTTCCGCACATAGTTCGGCGATCCAACGATCGTCCACCCCTCCATCGTGTGAAACACCACCCACCAGCCCCCTGTCCGGAATGTCACTCTGAGCCGTAAACGCCGTAGTGGCGTGTGCCACAACGGTACCAGCCGGCACACACACGCTTTCAGTACTCGCATTTAACACCTGCAAAAACGGGCGCTGATCCGGACGGACAATGGTTTGCGCCCCACCAGTGCCAATCCGCCCGTAACAGCGGCGGACGGCGACAGCAAAATCCCACAAGCACCCTGCCGACCCGGAACCGGCTTCCGATATCGTAAGGGAATGAGCATCTGCGAGCCAGGTGGAATATCAACCGAAACTTCCGATAACGCCTGCACCTGGGCAACCGGAGCCGGCCGCCCCCAGGCGGACTGTAAGAACGCCAATTTCCGGCCCCCTGGTAGTTCAATGCAATTTTCATTGATTCTAATTAGAATGGGCATCCTAGCCAAAAAATCCGTACCCAACAGGCAAGGAACCGCCAGGGACCTTGAAATTAACACAACGCCCGAGGCCGAGACACCCCCGATAGAAATGTTAGCGTCCACCTGTCCCACAATGCCCATACTACCCCGTTCGCAGCGATGCAGGAAGCGTAAGCCGGCCTCACGGCCCCCGGTGGGATGTTCAAAAGATGGAATATCACATCCGAAATAATGGTCGCGGACGCCCCGGAATCCACCAAAATACGTACGTCCACCCTTGAATCGACCCCGGTACAGTGGACGACCCGGTAGCGGCCGCGACAACCCGCCGAGCCAGCTTACGCCACTGCGTTATCGAACGACAAGGCGCCGATACTGGCCTCCCGTATTTTACAACATCCGCGTCGCATACCAACGGCGATGAGTGAGGTGTCGGGCCTTGCCGGGTGTCTGGTGCGCACCGACTTGCCTGTGCCGGAGGGTCTTTCTTTGGGGCGTCCGCTGTCGAGGCCTCCTGCTGGGCGGCCCCGGAACCCGGGCCCAGCAGTCCCTGGCAAAGTGGCCCCGACGGCCGCAGCGGAAGCAGTCGACGTCGGGGCGGCGCGCAGCGGGCACCCCGTCCCGACGCGGCCGCACCGGCGGCGGAGCCCGCGGCCCCGGCCCGCTCCGGGCCGGCCACGGAGCAGAGGCAGCCGACAACTCCTTCTGGCCGGTCGCATCCGGCATGTACACGGCCTTCGTAGGTCCCACCCTACGGCCCCCCCATCGACGACAGGACCGCCCGTCCACGCCGTGACTTGTTTCCAGCGGCGGAGATTGAACTGGGCGTCCAAACACTTGGCCGCGGTCCGGGACGTGAGTTTCTCGTGACCGCACGCCGGCATAGGAATGCCCAGATCCCGGGATAACTCCAACATCTTCCCCAAGATGAGAGGTTCCAGCAGGTCAGGCTCCGTCTCCGGGTAAGCGGCCATAGCGAGTTCCAGCACGGCGCCCCTGTACGCTACAGGCGACTCCTCCGGTGCGCGTTGCCGCTGCACGAAGCGGCGATGGGCGTCATCCGGTGGCTCGTACGCGTCCGCCATTTCGTCGAACACTCCACGCAATGTTTTCTTCTTCGCAGCTTTTATAGAGCGAAAAAAACGAACAGACTCATCGTCAAGGAGAGTCGGAAGCACCTCCAGCGCCTCGGCGTCCGTCCACCTTGCCGTTCGTACCGCCGCCAAAAATCGACAAGCGAACGCACTCCAATCGCCCCCGATGGAGAACTCCTTAACAGTTGTAAGGTGACGACTGCGGCTCCTTGGCCTGCTTCCGTCCGTCACCGACTCTTCCGGCGGCAAGTTCAGCAAGGCGTCGCAACGCGGTGTCTCCAAGATGGCGGACGATCCTCGTGGCGGCCCCAAAATAGCGGCTTCCCGCCTTCCGTGGTGCGCCACGCCCAAGATGGCGTCTTCACGCCGCGTGGACGATGGCGGCGCCATCGAAGACACTCCGGGCTCCTGCCGATCACCACCATCCCCCTCCAACGCCGCCCTTGGCGTGACAAGGTCACACAATTCGGTGATGACGGTTTTAAGAGTCGCCAGCTGCTCCGCCATTCGGGTCCATCTCACATCTTCGTCCTTCAGCGCAGACGGGGCGGACGCAGCGGCAACTTCCTCGACACCCGGGCCCTCACGGATCTCCCCTCCGCCGAAGTGAAGCCGACCTCAGGAGGAAGCTCGTCGTCGTCCGATGATGAAGCCGACGCCGGAGATGGGATATTCTTTTTCCTCAGTTGTTTCGCCATGCCGTTTCACTTCTGACACCAGTGTAATAAAAAGGACTCGAACACTTCTTTCTGTCTTCGTGTCTTTATTCGGGTTCTCGTCTTTACCCACACGGCACTCTGTTATAACTCCTGTATTTGTAGCCCCGGCTATTCACTGTTATTGTAGCTTCTTCTTCCCTCCGACTCTCTGCTTCATCTACTCCCCTCTTCCCTGCAGACTCGCTGCTACCCTTGCAGACTCCCGCTGCCACTCTTATGTGCAGACCCTCCGGCTGCTACTGTATGCAGACCCGCTGCCACTCTTGGTCTCTGCAGCCCCGCTGCTGACTGCAGCCCTTCCTGCTGCCTCGGGTTGGTCACCGCTGGCCTACGGTGCCGATCCTCGTTGCTCCCCGTGTTCGTGGCGATCTCGCCACACCCCGCTTCGCCCTACGTGGCCTTCCTCCGTTCCTGGTTCCCCGTCACTCCCCTTGCTCTTCCGGTTCCCCTCCTTCTATACTCAACCCCTCTCCCCCACGTGACCTAACTCCTCCCCCCTGACGGCACCTCCGAAGGGCCGTTTACAACCGCATTACACATACTCTGATGGTGCATTGTCTTTGAGTTGTGCGTCTTTTGGCGTCATCTGGTCCAACACCATGTGAGACTAGGCTCTAAGGAAAGCTGTCTCGGGTGTGGACCAATCAACTTCAAGGACAATGTATATGTTATGTTTTTTGTTTGTATTATGACTGCAGGTATTGCTGTCTATGCAAACATGACTCCTTGTAAAAAATGTCAGTTTTGTTGCCAGATAGAAGGGTAAAAAACAATTATATATTTTTTACTGGCAAATGAGGTTCCAAAACTGACACCTTTTGTACGAGGAGTCGTGTTTGCATTGACCACAATACCTGCAGCCTTAATGCAAACAAGACACACAACTCTGCTAATGTGTGCCCTGTCCTGATTGGTCCACACCCAAAGCTCTCTCGGGTGTGGACCAATCAATGTCCCAGGCTGTACCTGGGGATTCACTGTTGCTACCGGTCCTGGGCCTCCCCTAGGTCGACTCAGCCTCAAATGAGTACTCGGTGCGGTGTGTAAACATCGGGGAGACAAAGGCGGTCGGGCGTGGTGCTGGCCACCCACCCCCCTCGTGTGCCGTTCCGGCTCGCTAACAGCACTTGCCCCTACAGTCTGTTACAGGCTATAGGGGGTCTTGTGTGTGTGTGACGTCATCACAAGGTGTGGTTGTGGGCGTGGTTTATGCAAATGAGCCGGTGGGTGGGAGGGGCGAGTGCTCATTAGCATATTGACTCGTGTGGAGTCATTTCTGGTGATGGTGGTAGCTGATATTACTACTGAAGGTGAGTATTGGTGGTGGTGGTGATGGTGGTGATAGTGATAGTGGTGGTGATGGTGGTGATGGTGATGATGGCAGTGATGGTGGTGATAGTGCATAGTGGTGGTGATAGTGGTGGTGATGGTGAAGTGGTGGTGATGGTGATGGCAGTGATGATTGTGATGCTGATGGTGGTGATGGTGGTGATGGCAGTGATGATGGTGATGGTGGTGATGCTGTGTGGTGATAGTGGTGGTGATGGCAGTGATGGTGGTGATAGTGATAGTGGTGGTGATTGTGATAGTGGTGGTGGTGGTGGTGATGGTGGTGGTGATGGTGGTGGTGATGGTGGTGATGGCATTGATGGTGATGATAGTGATGGTGGTGGTGATGGTGATGCTGATGGTGTGATGTGATAGTGGTGGTGATGGTGAAGTGGTGGTGATGGTGGTGATGGCAGTGATGATGGTGGTGTGATGGTAAGGCTGTGTTGGGATTACATTAGGAATCGATTGTAGAGGAATGGGCATATGGAGTCGATTTCCATTGGGATAACATTGTCATCAATAGGCTGTATCCGTGCGTACCTGTGTGTGTGTACCTGTGTGTGTGTGTACCTGTGTGTGTGTACCTGTGTGTGTGTGTNCCTGTGTGTGTGTGTACCTGTGGTGTGTGTGCACTGTGTGTGTGTACCTGTGTGTGTANCTAGTGTGTGTGTNCATGTGTGTACTGTGTGTGTGTGTACCTGTGTGTGTGTGTACCTGTGTGTGTGTACCTGTGTGTGTGTGTGTACCTGTGTATGTACCTGTGTGTGTGTACCTGTTTGTGTACCTGAGTGTGTACCTGTGTGTGTACCTGTGTGTGTGTACCTGTGTGTGTGTGNACCTGTGTGTGTGTGTACCTGTGTTGTACCTGTGTGTGTGTGNCTGTGTGTGTGTGTCTGTGTGTGTCTGTGTGTGTGTACACTGTGTGTGTGTACCTGTGTGTGTGTTTACCTGTTGTGTGTACTGTGTGTGTGTACCTGTGTGTGTGTACCTGTGTGTGTACCTGTGTGTGCCTGTTTGTGTACCTGTGTGTGTACCTGTGTGTGTGTCTGTGTGTGTGTGCCTGTGTGTGTACCTGTTGTGTGTACCTGTGTGTGTACCTGTGTGTGTGTANCTGTGTGTGTGTACCTGTGTGTGTGTACCTGTGTGTACCTGTGTGGTGTACCTGTGTGTGTACCTGTGTGTGTGTGTGTGTGTCTGTGTGTGTGTACCTGTGTGTGTGTGTCTGTGTGTGTGTACCTGTGTGTGTANCTGTGTGTGTGTCTGTGTGTGTACCTGTGTGTGTGTGTACGGGTCTGTGTGTGTGTATGTGTGTGTACCTGTGTGTGTACTTGTGTGTGTACCTGTGTGTGTATGTGTGTGTACCTGTGTGTGTACCTGTGTGTGTGTGTGTGTACCTGTGTGTGTACCTGTGTGTTTGTGTACCTGTGTGTGTACCTGTGTGTGTGTACCTGTGTGTGTGNACCTGTGTGTGTGTCTGTGTGTGTGTGTACCTGTGTGTGTGNACTGTGTGTACGTGTGTACCTGTGTGTGTGTGTACCTGTGTGTGTGTTTACCTGTGTGTGTGTACCTGTGTGTGTGTGTATGTGTGTGTGTGTACCTGTGTGTGTCTGTGTGTGTCTGTGTGTGTANCTGTGTGTGTGTACCTGTGTGTGTGTACCTGTGTGTGTACNTGTGTGTGTGCTGTGTGTTGTGTACCTGTGTGTGTGTACNTGTGTCTGTGTGTGTGTGTCTGTGTGTGTGTACCTGTGTGTGTGNGTGTGTGTACCTGTGTGTGTGTATGTGTGTGTGTGTACCTGTGTGTGTGTGTACCTGTGTGTGTGTACCTGTGTGTGTGTACCTGTGTGTGTTGTGTGTGTGTGTGTACCTGTGTGTGTGTGTGNACCTGTGTGTGTGTGTACCTGTGTGTGTACCTGTGTGTGTGTGTGTACCTGTGTGTTGTGTGTACCTGTGTGTGTGTACCTGTGTGTGTACCTGTGTGNGTGTACCTGTGTGTGTGTACCTGTGTGCCTGTGTGTGTGTACCTGTGTGTGTGTGTACCTGTGTTGTGTACCTGTGTGTGTGTCTGTGTGTGTACCTGTGTGTGTGTACCTGTGTGTGTACTTGTGTGTGTGTGTACCTGTGTGTGTGTGNACCTGTGTGTGTGTACCTGTGTGTGTACCTGTGTGTGTGTGTACCTGTGTGTGTGTGTACCTGTGTCAACGTACACGTGGCCTGGCAACACGCATCGTGGTCGATGGCGTGTCGTTGTGGTGTATACCTCTGTGCGTATGAGTCTCCCCATGTCAACGGGGGTGAGTGAGTGGGTGGGTGACTGGGGTGAGTGGGTGAGTGAGGNGTGAGTGGGTGAGTGAGTGTGTAGGAGAGTGAGTGGGTGAGTGAGTGTGTGAGAGTGAGTGGGTGAGTGAGTGTGTAGGAGAGTGTGGGTGAGGATGGATGGGTGTGATCTGGGGTGAGTGGGTGAGTGAGTGTGTAGGAGAGTGAGTGGGTGAGTGAGTGTGTGAGAGTGAGTGGNTGAGTGAGTGTGTAGGAGAGTGAGTGGGTGAGTGGTGTGTGAGAGTGAGTGGGTGAGTGGTGTGTAGGAGAGTGAGTGGGTGGGTGGTATGTANGAGGTGAGTGGGTGAGTGAGTGTGTAGGAGAGTGAGTGGGTGAGTGNGTGTGTGAGGTGAGTGGGTGAGTGATGTGTAGGAGAGTGAGTGGGTGAGTGGTATGTGAGGTGAGTGGGTGAGTGGCGTCTAGGAGAGTGAGTTGAATTGGTTGGGTGGGTCTCTGGGTCTATGGGTCTGTGGTTCTCTGGGTCTTTGGGTCTCTGTAGGTCTCTGGGTGTCTGGGGTCTACGGGTCTCTGTGGGTCTATGGGTCTCTGTGGGTCTATGCGTCTCGTGGGTCTATGGGTCTCTGTGGGTCTCTGTGGGAGGTCTATGGGTCTCTGTGGGTCTCTGGGGTCTATGGGTCTCTGTGTCTCTGTGGGTCTATGGGTCTGTGGGTCTATGGGTCTCTGGGTCTGTGGGTGTACTCTGGGTGTATGTNGGTCTCTGTGGGTGNCTATGGGTGTATGTGGGTCTCTGGGTCTATGGGTCTGTGGGTCTCTGTGGGGTCTCTGTNGGTCTATGGGTGTATGTGGGTCTCGTGGGTCTGTGGGTGTATGGGTCTCTGGGTGTCTGTGGGTCTGTGGGTCTCTGTGGGTCTATGGGTTATGTGGGTCTCTGGGTGTCTGTGGGTGTATGGGTCTCGTGGGTCTGTGGGTGTCTGTGGGTCTCTGNGGTATGGGGTATGGGTCTCGTGGGTCTATGGGTCTCTCTGTGTCTCTGGGTGTCTATGGGGTATGGGTCTCTGTGGGTCTATGGGTGTCTGTGGGTCTCTGGGNGTCTATGGGTCTCTGTGTCTCTGTGGGTGNCTATGGGTGTATGTGGGTCTGTGGGTCTCTGTGGGTCTGTGGGTGTCTATGGGTGTGTCTCTGTGGGTCTATGGGCTCTGTGGGTCTATGGGTGTCTGTGGGTCTCTGGGGTCTATGGGTCTCTGTGTCTCTGTGGGTCTATGGGTGTATGTGGGTCTGTGGGTCTCTGTGGGTGNCTGTGGGTGTCTATGGGTGTATGGGTCTCTGTGGGTCTGTGGGTCTCGTGGGTGNCTATGGGTGTCTGTGGGTCTCTGGGGTCTATGGGTCTCTGTGTCTCTGTGGGTCTATGGTCTGTGGGTCTGTGGGTCTGGGGTGTATGGGTCTGGNTGNATGGGATCTGTGGNTCTGTGTGGGTCTGGGTGTGGGGCTCTATGGNTCTGTGGGTCTGTGGGTCTCTGTGGTACGNCTATGTCTCTCTGTGTCTGTGTGTGTCTATGGTCTGTGGGATGTCTGTGGGTTGGTGTATGGGTCTGGGATCTATGGTCTGTGGTCTGTNGTTCNGTGTGGTGNCTANGGTGGGTGNCTGTGGTGTAATGGATTGGGTCTGTGTCTGGTCTGTGGGTCGTGGTCTCTGTGGTCTGTGGNTCTCTGTGTCTAGGGTCTCTCTGGTCTTGGGTGTCTGTGGGTCTCTGGGTCTCTGCGTGTCTATGGGTCTCTCTGTGTCTCNGTGTCTGTGGGTGTAACTATGGGTGTCTGTGGGTCTCTCNGTGTCTCTTGGGTGTCTGCTTCTATTGGGTGTCNGGTCTCTGTGGNTCTCTTGGGTGCATGTCTCTCGTGTGGTCTGCTTGGGTCTAGGGTGTCTGTGGGTCTCTGTTGNGTGTCTATGGGTCTCTCNGTGTCTCGGNTGTTAACTATGGGTGTCTGTGGTCTGTGGGCTCTNTGGTCTGGGGGCTGGTGTTGTATATGTTGGGTATGAAAATTTGTTATGTTGTATGCGTGCGTGGGTGTTATTATGTTGTATATGTGGGTTATGAATATTCAGTGGAAATAATAATAATTAAATGAATTTGGCCAAATGTGTAATTATCCGGAAATATGTTAATTATGTAATTACGCACATTTTAATTATGCCAATTCGAGAGGTAATCGTATTAATTATGCGAGTGGGTGTAATTATGATAACGCAAGTCGTTATGATAACCAGACCCCGGTTCACCCNGTTATCGCTTTAACATTTACTGAGTATGTATTAGTGTGTTTATTAAGGTCACCAAGTTCAAATCTCAACGCAGAAGCAGATCTTATGCATAGATTTCAGGAAAGAATCACACAACCACTTCTGTATTGATCAATTTATTACTAATTCAACCTTAACTATGATATAGTATGCGAACTCTCAATCCCGGAACGTCAATACGGCATCAATACAGTATCATCAACGATTGTCTGATTTCACTTTGACAACGGCACATGGATCCCGCATAACGCGATGGTTCTTAGTGAGAGAGAGAGTCGTTAAAACATGCAAATATTATGCTAAGAAAACCTTAACGTTAATGAATGATTATACTCAATATTGTTCACGCAGTACCGCACTCCTTATTGATCATACGCAACCCTTATCACGTTGTTAACACCTTGGGTCACGGAACAGTTGAATATTCTGTAGAGGATGCGAGTACGTGCGGCGATTATGACTGAAAGATACTTGAAGATTATACGGCGAAAAAAAAAAAAAACAATCAAAAACAATTATTATTCTTAAAGGCACCAATCTCAACAGATACATCGGCAGGTTATCTCAGAACGGCTCGGAGTAAGGGCCTGCGACGGTGCTCCTTTTCCGAAGATCGTTATCTTATACCAAGTTTACTAATTGGGGACCAGATCACCTGATAAGGATCCGGTGGGCCACCACTCCCCACGTGAGCGTGGCTCGGCAGAAGGAGGTGCCAAGAATCAGTTCGTATTGATGGATCTGTTGGGAATTTATGCGATTAAGAGTACAGCCCACTAAATATTAAAGATAAAAATTAAGAATACTCTTATAAACGACGGAGGGCCATCCCTCGGTCTCGTTGTGATGCTTTCCAGCCACGGATGGCTTATGGGTTCGAGTGTTTTTGAGTGGTAAGAGTTGTCTTGAATAGTCAGTGTTCGGAGTCGATTCTTTAGGTCAAACAGACGCCTGGTAGTCGTGTGGTGAGGGGGCGGTGCGCGTCATACGTATCAGTCGATCCCTGTCACCGTGGTGGTTCGGATGGCTGTTGATACGCTGTCGCAGTTCGGAACCCGGTCGGTAGGTGGCGCCCACAACTCGCTCGTAGCGTGCAGCGCTGGATCGTCGCCAAACCGCAACGATCACCACTCCGGCGGCAGCAGAGACCTCCGGCGGCAGCAGAGATTGACGAGCTGAAGATGAGTCGAGCCGACCCGCTGGTCGCAGCTTGCTCCTGAGTCGACCCTCCCGGTCGAGCTCGCTCCTGGGTCGACCCGCTGGTCGCCCTCGCTCCTGAGTCGACTCTCTGGTCGCACTCCTGAGTGGACCCACTGGTCGCAGTCCTCCTGAGCCGACTCTCCCGGTCGCGCTCCTGAGTGGACCCTCTCGTCGCACTCCTCCTGAGCCGACTCTCCCGGTCGCGCTCCTGAGTGGACCCTCTCGTCGCACTGGTTTCCAATGCTCAGGATCCTTTACTTTATGCCGAAAAATCCCCCTGGATCCCGCCCACAAGGCGGGGCTTCCGATTTTTGCTGTGTCAGGATCTGTCCGTAGGCAGGTGTGTCCATGTGTGTGTCCGTACGTCCGTGTGTCCTTGTGTGCATCACTGACGGTATATTCCGTTGTCACACTCCCTCCATAAAACCCACGAGCAAACAATCAGATGTTACAAATTGCCTCGAAGTCGTCTCTCTGTCTGGGTGCAATTTATCTCTTGTCTGGCCTTCTTCATGAACCCAAAACACAGACGTTACAAATCGTCTCATAGGCGTCTTTGTTCGTGTTGCACAACCTGGAGGGAGGGCAACACTCTCTCCGACCCGGCGCACAAAGAAATGGTTAAAAGTTTTAAGTTAACATTTGTCCCTTACTATTTCACAGTTATGATTCTGTATGTAACCTAAGGTCTGTCGTTTCATCGTGATGCTTGACTCCAGTGGAGGTGTTTCCCCGAGCGTATGCACACTCCTATCCCGCGCTGCGGGAATACAAAGACGGCCGGGATCTCCCTTTCTCTCCGACCCTGGGTTTAACATCGTTTTTTAATATTATGTATTATATTCGACCTGGTGGTGATTCATCCCGTTATCCTGGCTTTTCCATAAGTTTTACTTTTGTCTTTTCATGCATATACTTATTACTATTAATTTATTTCCGATATCTCAGGTTAAGGGGTAAGTTCTTGATCCTAGGAATTCGTATTCCTTGGTGCCTGCATGGTTATATAAGCGGAATATAGTTTACGGTGAATAGCGTTAACATTGATGTTATGTGCGATATTATGTATTGTGATGTCTTTAACTTAACTTGTTTGTCAGAGCTTTACTGACACGAAGTTGCATTTCATAGCCCGCAGTTTATGCCCCACCCTATCTCTGCTCGCCGTTGTTGTTGCCTGTCGTTAATTCAAGGCCTCATTAATTTCCGTCACTCCTGAGTAGGTGAGGGCGGTTGAACCTTGGAGTCAGTTCTGGTTTTTGTCTGCCTGCTTCTTCTTGTGTCCCCTGACCCCGGGAGTTATTATTCTACTTTATGGCCTGTCGAAGCCCCACTCGCTGTTGCTGGGCTGGTGTTGTTCCCGGCTTTTTGCTTACGTTTGCAGTTCGCCGTGCTCTTAATTTCCTTCCCTCGTCAACCTTATATCGACTATTCGCTCCTGTCTGGGTGCGATTCAATTTTGACTTAGGAAGGTTCTGATTGTCATATGCTTCGGGTCGAGTTGTATAGAAAGTATTAAAGTATGGAAATAACATTTCATATTGACTTAATAATGGTGATGGTTCAGTAGGCGTAACTTGTGGCCTGGTTTAATTGGAGTGGGTGTGAATATCAATACTTTAGCCTACCCTGTGGTTAAATTCCGACTTTAACGTTACTTTAATAGCAATACAGAATAATTGAGCTTTTTGTCTTAACTAGGCGAATGCGAACTTCTGGTGACCCCCGCAGCCTTGTTACTCAGCTGGGTCTTGCCCGCCTTGAGAGATATACAACCCTCTTTTAAATCAGCTCCCCCCTGTCCAACCTTCTGCTCTGGGAGTGTTATTCTTAATTCCAGGTCCAAGGCCCCCTCACATTCAGACGCGCAGGGTTGTTTACATCAGCTCCCCCCCCTGTGCACGTGTTCTAACTAGCTCGGAATCCCTGAACACACAATCAGTGATGATTCCTGGCTTTCTGTGGTTGTGATTTAGACAAAGGCGCCTCTGTCTTCTTCCATTGCCTTTGAGTCGACACTGCCCTATTATTTGCCCATGTGCTGAGGTCATAGAATTCGTTTTGACTTCAGTAATATTAACATTCAGTATTGGATTAGCAAATGGCAATGGTTCATTTATGTAGCTCGCAGCCTGGTCTCCAATTTGAGCGAGCGCGAGGATCGATAATTTAGCCTACTCTGTTGTTGAATTTCGAATTTTGACGTTACTTTAAAACCATGCAGGATAGTTGGGCTTTTTGCCTTAACTATGTCTGGCTGACACTCCCACTGTCTCTGCCCTTGCACGGGTGACATGTGCCCGTTCATCAGGCCTTATCTTTCCTTGAAGCAAGGTTGCAAATTCTGCCATCCTAGCCCTCCTCCGGTTCATTACTTAACAACACCTGGTGTTTTGCAGTTTGCTGCGCTTGGTGTGTTTCACTCATTAAAAAAAACAAGTAAAAAGATAATATATAAAAATCATCAAATATTATTAATCTCAATTATGGAAGAAGGGTTAGGATACAACACAATGGAACATCAGCGTTACACAACCAACGAAAAGATAATGCCGCTCGACTGATTTGGAGTGAGACCTCTGCTGTGAAACCAGAGCCGGTCATGAGCACACTGCCCAGGTATGGGAAACTCTCCACTCTCTCCACAACTGCCCCATCACCGATTGGGAGTTGTGGGGGTGGAGTGCCCGATGGTACAAAATGCCCAGGCAGGTGTTTCACACACACGCGCACACACACAACAACAACAGCCATTCGCCACTAAGTGGCGGTGACGTCACCACGATGCTTGTGCCAGGCCATGTGCACCTTAAGGCCACGTGAAGTGTCGAACGCCCGCCGGCAGGATGTCACACACACAACACCAAAGTCATGGTGAGTTTGAAGTAATTCTGTCGAGCAGAACTTTGAAGGTTAATTTGTATTCACATCGAGTCAAGCGCCGCCCCTCATCAAACACTGAAGACGTGTCTGCGGTGTAACAGTTGGCATGCTGGACTCCTCCAGGTCGCTGGTTCCATTCGATCTCCCAGCAAAGCAGATTCAATGTGAGCATGCTACTTCAGTCCCACATCATCTGCCCAACCAATATTATTCATGGCTTCATCACAGTGATTCAAGTACAAGGTCACGTGTGCGACCACTTTGTCCAGAATGTTTGACAGGTGTGGGGTAGGTTGGTCAAATGCTATTAACTCTTTAACTAAACTCTTTGTTATTTCACTGGTAAGGCCCACTAAGCTATATAGCGCTTTTTTCAGAAGCAATCTGGCCACAAATGATAGCTCAACGAAGTGGCCTATCGTGTGGATATCTACAGCAGCCAAATACTCTCAACGCGTGTTTCTAAATGTAGAGGGGAAAACCGGACGACCCGGAGAAAAATCCATGGGACAACTCGGAGAAAGAGAGACACGCAAACTCCAAATATACAGAGTGGGGCTGGTGGTGGTGGTGGGGGTCGCTGCGCGGGTATTTAACGGGGGGCACATTCCATTAAACCCACGAATTGATGGTGTCACACTTGACGTGACGACCAGAGGTTACTGAATATCGACAGTTTAATGATTGGGCAAGTTTCTTAAATCTGTCCAGCCAGTGGTTATCATGTTATGTGTACGCCGCAGTCTAGCGGGAGGTCGCGGTGAGGTGGGTGGGTGGGGGTAAAGTGTGAATACGCCCAACCCTTTAAACTCCTCTGATCAGCATGGAAGAGGAGGCCAAACACACTCTGGAGTTCACTGGGACGGAGGCTCTTCCGCTAGCAGGGGTCGTGAGCGAGAAATCCCTGTTGCCATTGAGTTCGTCTGTGATGGTTATCTGAGAAAAGACGTGGGCACAATAGCTGTTAGTTACCCCCAAAAGTCGTCTTGCGTATAGATGTTAGTGTATGAACACATCGTCCTGCGGAGGGAGCTGGTAGGAACGTTGGTTGCTCGCTCAATGGCCTGCAGGGTCAACGGCCATGCTTATAAAGGGCTTATGATGATGATGGGCCATTGTGCCCCAGGCTGTGGTCAGATTTGTCATCTTGCACTCCAACAGCAGCGCTTAGGAGAAGCCACTGGGTGGCAGTAAGTGGCTGGGCTCAAATAGCAAATGACAATTCAATTCGCGAGTGTCCATGTTATGTTGTTGTTGCTGCTGCTGTTGTTGCTAAGTTCTCCCCCACTCTCGTGTGAGCTTGTCCATGGTGTTGTTGTTGTGTTGTTGCTGCTGCTGCTGTTGTTGTTGTGAGTGGGTGGCGTTGCAGCCCAGTAACGAACACTGCAGTTTAACACGAAGTAAGTAAAGACTTGCACGACAAATATCTGCCATCTTGTTGTTGTGGTGGTGTTGTTAGATTGTTTAAATATAAACGTGTTAAATATCTGCCATCTTGTTGTGGTGGTTGTGTTGTTAGATTGTTTAAATATTAACATCGTGACAAATATCTGCCATCATATGGCTGTGTTGTGGTTGTTGTGTTGTTGTTGTGGTGGTGGTGGTTGCGTTAGATTGTTTAAATATAATATCGTGACAAATATCTGCCATCTTGTGTTGTGGTTGTTTTGATTTAAAGCTTTCGTGACTGCAGGGATTCACATTCTTGGTTCTTTCGGTAAAGTCACGTAGAAGGGAAATAATAGAAGAAGTTTATGTTGCAAAAAACTTAGTCGCTAATGTCCCAATACTATCGGTTTAAAACAATAAAATTTCAACCTCAGAGAAGCGTCGAGAAGCACGTGGAAATTCCACATTGCCATGGCATGAGTTTAGCCACAAGGAAGCCACAAGTCGCTGGCCAGCCTCACCACCCACCCCCTCGTGTGTATCGATCCCCGAGGGTCGATCAGCTCTGTTACTGTATTATTACCGTACAGTAATAACACAGTAACCACCTTCAAGAGCCGAATGGCTCACAGGGCTATACCTAATCAATGAACTTGAACCTTGCAAACTAACTCTTGACTGTATTGTAAGCGCTGGTTAATAAGAATAAGAATGCTGTTTTGTTTTTTAATGGCACCATACAAGAGCCCTTGATGAACATTGAGATTGGGTTGCTGCAGTGGCTAGGAGATGTTGACTACCTCGCCTGGTGTGCAGGAGGTCATGGGTTCGATCACAACCTGACGCTTGTTGTATATTTGGAGTTTGTGTGTCTCTCTCGTCATCATCATCACGGTGGCTAGGAGATGTTAACTACCTCGCCTGGTGTGCAGGAGGTCGTGGGTTCATTCCCGACCCAAACGCCTGCTGCTGTGTATTTGGAGTTTGCGTGTCTCTCTCTCATCATCATCACGGTGGCTAGGAGATTTTGACTACCTCGCCTGGTGTGCAGGAGGTCGTGGGTTCGATCCCGACCCTGACGCTTATTGTATATTTGGAGTTTGCGTGTTTCCCCATGGTCGTGTGGATTTGTCTCCGGTCATCTGGTGTTTACCTCTACGTTTAGAATCAACATGCGTTCAGAGTATTTGGCTGCTATAAACTTACACAGAAGCTGCTTTGTTGAGCTATCATTTTTGGCCAGACGGGTACGGGTACCATTTGCGACCCTGGTGCGGCCGGGTACGGGTAGACCGTGAGTCACTGGTGAGTCACCGTTTGTCACTCATTTCGGGTAGGGTACGGGTACGGGTAGGGAATGGGTACCTGTACCCTGCCGGGTACGGGTACCGTTTGCGATCCTGGTGCGGCCGGGTATGGGTAAGGAATCAAAACCCGTTTGCGACCTCTGCCCGTAGCGTAAAAGTTTATTCACAGACCTAAGCCATTAGTGGGAGGGAGGGAGAAAAAAAAACTGGCCTTGGCAAAGCACGTGGCGTCAGTCTCGCCCGGTCATCCTCGCTGCCGATGTGATGATGTTCTTGATTTGAAGCTTTCGTGACTGCAAGGATTCATACTCTTAGGTTTTTTCGGTAAAGTCACGTAGGTGAACAAAAATGATGTTCGTGTCGGATGTGCTAGACCACACACTGGGAATGGAGGGGCGGGAGGGGGGAGAATATATTAATAATAACACAATGGATCTTTAGAACCCAGCGTGAAGCAATGTCCACCACAGTTGCCCTCTTGGTTGTTTCTTTGAGTCACACCCTTGAAGGTAAATTGTAAACTTAAAAGGCGGCGTCGGCAAAACGCGCTGACGCGCCGCTCTGCTCGGTCGCAGTGGCGAGCTACGCGAGCGCGGCAATGCGAGACTGCAACTTGGACGATGAGGAGGAGAGGCTGCAGATCATCGAGGAGGTGGACGAAGAGGAGGAGAAAGACGAGGTGGAGGCGGCGGAGGAGGAGGATGACGAGACGAACTTCGAGGGAGCGGCGTCAATCCCGGCGTCAATCCCGGCGTGGACAAGACTGCGAGCCACTGGCAGTGCGCAGGACGGGCCGGTGGCGGAGTGCGATGTGCCGGGCAGTGGGGCCACTCGCCGTGGTGGTGGTGGCGGTAAGAGCGCACGTGCTCACACTCTACAGCGTAGTTGTTAGCGTTGTATTTTAAATGAAAGAAAAAAACACGTTTGTAGCATTCTACTACAACAAATGAACATGGCCAAACCAAAAAACTTTTCGAAAATCACCAAAATAAAGCCATAAAAGCAATGAAGCAGTGGTCATAGGAACTGTGACCGAATTTTCACAATAAACGACGTAAACAACATTTAATTTGGAGCTTTCATGACTGCAGGAATTACTCTTTGGTTCTTTCGGTAAAGTCACGTGTAAAGATAAAATAAATAAAATACTAGCATACGACGTTTCGATTGCAACACAAGCAATCGTCATCAGGTATA
>WFAB01002511.1:0-35738 GCA_018977245.1 Lethenteron camtschaticum | reverse complement strand
TATTATGTTTATATTTTTTATTTTATTATTTCCTTCTACGTGACTTTACCGAAAGAACCAAGAAGGTGGTACCAGTTGTTGTCGATGTGCCGAGATGAACAAGACCACGCGGCTCAGTCTAATGCCGGACCTTGTTGACCCACACTCCACGTTTAAATCAGACCGCGTGCCCGGGGCATGGATGAATCGTCACGTCCCATGATGGCTTGAGTAGGCGTTCATCCAGCAGTGGATTGTTCATGGATGATGATGAAATGATGATGATGATCCATTTCACAAATTCAAAGGGATCAACCACAGGACCTCAGCTGATCTGGCTCAGTTTCTCTGACGTTGCCATTATAAGCCCCTGAGAGACAGAGAGAGACACCCAGACCAGGGCTCGAACCTTAAACCCAGCATCTCAGCTTTTCTGGCTCAGCGTCTCTGACACGGCATTGAACCCCCTGAGAGACAGAAAGAGACACCCAGACCCAGGCTCGAACCTTAAACCCAGCATCTCAGCTGGTCTGGCTCAGTGTCTCTGACACGGCCATTAACCTCCTGAGAGACAGACAGAGACACCCAGACCCAGGCTCGAACCTTAAACCCAGCATCTCAGCTGGTCTGGCTCAGTGTCTCTGACACGGCCATTATAACCTCCTGAGAGACAGACAGAGACACCCAGACCCAGGGCTCGAACCTTAAACCCAGCATCTCAGCTGATCTGGCTCAGTGTCTCTGACACGGCCATTATAACCTCCTGAGGACAGACAGAGACACCCAGACCAGGGCTCGAACCTTAAACCCATCATCTCAACTGGGATAGCCCAGTTTCTCTGACGCTGCCATTATGAACCTCCTGAGAGACAGAGAGAGACACCCAGACCCAGGGCGTGAACCCAGCATCTCAACTGGGCTAGCCCAGTTTCTCTGACACTGCATTATAACCCCCTAAGAGACAGAGACACCAGACCCAGGGCGTGAACCCAGCATGTCTAATTAGCACGGTTGGATATGTATGGTGCGAAAGAAGTTCAACACACATACATTGACACCCACAGACTCACATAGAGACCCACAGACTCACATAGAGACCCAGACTCACATAGACACCCACAGACTCACATAGAGACCCACAGATTCACAAGACACCCAGACTCACATAGAGACCCACAGACTCACACAGACACCCAGACTCACATAGACACCCACAGACTCACATAGAGACCCACAGATTCACACAGACACCCAGACTCACATAGAGACCCACAGACACCCACAGACTCACATAGCCCCACAGATTCACACAGACACCCAGACTCACATAGAGACCCACAGACACCCACAGACTCACATAGCCCCACAGATTCACACAGACACCCAGACTCACATAGAGACCCACAGACTCACACAGACACCCAGACTCACATAGAGACCACAGACACCACAGACTCACATAGCCCCACAGATTCACACAGACACCCAGACTCACATAGAGACCCACAGACACCCACAGACTCACATAGCCCCACAGATTCACACAGACACCCAGACTCACATAGAGACCCACAGACTCACACAGACACCCAGACTCACATAGAGACCCACAGACACCACAGACTCACACAGCCCCACAGATTCACACAGACACCCAGACTCACATAGAGACCCACAGACACCCACAGACTCACATAGCCCCACAGATTCACACAGACACCCAGACTCACATAGAGACCCACAGACACCCACAGACTCACATAGCCCCACAGATTCACACAGACATCCAGACTCACATAGAGACCCACAGACACCACAGACTCACATAGACCCACAGATTCACACAGACACCCAGACTCACATAGAGACCCACAGACACCCACAAACTCACATAGCCCCACAGATTCACACAGACACCCAGACTGACATAGAGACCCACAGACACCCACAGACTCACATAGCCCCACAGATTCACACAGACACCCAGACTCACATAGAGACCCACAGACACCCACAGACTCACATAGCCCACAGATTCACACAGACACCCAGACTCACATAGAGACCCACAGACACCCACAGACTCACATAGCCCCACAGATTCACACAGACACCCAGACTCACATAGCCCCACAGATTCACACAGACACCCAGACTCACATAGAGACCCACAGACACCCACAGACTCACATAGACCCACAGATTCACACAGACACCCAGATTGACATAGAGACCCACAGACACCAGACTCACATAGCCCCACAGATTCACACAGACATCCAGACTCACATAGAGACCCACAGACACCCACAGACTCACATAGCCCCACAGATTCACACAGACACCCAGACTCACATAGAGACCCACAGACACCCACAGACTCACATAGCCCCACAGATTCACACAGACACCCAGACTCACATAGAGACCCACAGACACCCACAGACTCACATAGCCCCACAGATTCACACAGACACCCAGACTCACATAGAGACCCACAGACACCCACAGACTCACATAGCCCCACAGATTCACACAGACACCCAGACTCACATAGAGACCCACAGACACCCAGACTCACATAGCCCCACAGATTCACACAGACACCCAGACTCACATAGAGACCCACAGACACCCACAGACTCACATAGCCCCACAGATTCACACAGACACCCAGACTCACATAGAGACCCACAGACACCCACAGACTCACATAGCCCCACAGATTCACACAGACACCCAGACTCACATAGAGACCCACAGACACCCACAGACTCACATAGACCCACAGATTCACACAGACACCCAGACTCACATAGAGACCCACAGACACCCACAGACTCACACAGACCCACAGACTCACACAGACACCCAGACTCACATAGAGACCCACAGACACCCACAGACTCACACAGACCCACAGACTCACACAGACCCACAGACTCACACAGACACCCAGACTCACATAGAGACTCATAGACTCAGACAGACACCCACAGATTCATAGAGACCCACAGACCCACAGATTCATAGAGACCCACAGACACCCACAGACTCATAAAAACCCATAGACCCATACAGAGACCCATACGCACACAGACACCCGTAGACTCACATGTATTGACAAACTCACTTCTTTAGAACAGCCTTTTGCGTCTAGCTTGTTGTCCTTCACCAGCATCTCCGATGAACGTGGTCGGCTCTGCACGGTGCGAGAGAAGTTCAACGAAGGTTGCGTAGCACGTGCGCACACATGCAAGAGCAGCAGCAGCAGCAGTAACGGTGGCGGTGTGTGGCAGGTACATCGCCCGGGTGCGAGGCCAGGTGGTGGAGTTCGGCCCCGACGGCTCCGTCCACCGCCCGCTGCCCAAGAGCGAGTTCCCGGACGAGCCGACGGTTCGTGCCGCCGCCAGCGCCCCGAGGTTTCCGGCGTCCCCGCGCGTCGTCAAGTCCGAGTCGGAGTGCGAGCCGCCTTCTCAGCAGCTGCAGCAGCTGCTGCGGCCGGCCGCAGATGGCCAACAGCGCAACTCCTCCTCGGCCTCATCGGCGTCATCCGTCGTCACCCGCTGCGAGCTTTGCCGGAGGCCACGTGACCGCGGGGAGCCGAGCCCGGCACCGGATCGCCCGTGGGTGTGCCGCCTTTGCCATCGCGGTCGGGACGAGGTCACCGGGACCTCCTCCGCCGCAGAGACCTCCGCCGCAGGGACCTCCGCCGCAGGGACCTCCGCCGCAGGGACCTCCGCCGCTGGGACCTCGACCGTGCCCTCCGTCGCCGCTGGGCCGTTTGGCGCGAGCGGCCCGGTTGGTTTACCGGCGCCGGAAGTCCGCGGGCGCCTTGCCGTCGCTGCGGCATCGCCGTGGCCGCCTCGCGGGAAGGCCCGAGGCGGACCGGGCGGTGGTCGGGGCGGCGGCGGAGGCCGCTCCGGGGCGGAGCGCGGAGGCCGGAGCGAGGGCCCTCGGTGGTGATGATGATGCGTGGCGGCGAGGAGGAGGTGCCGGAGGAGGTGCCGGAGGAGGAGGGCGACGAGGAGGAGGAGGAGATGGAAGAGGACGAGAGAGATCTGGCGGGCTTCGTGTCTCGGCCGACGTGCGCCGCTTGCCAGCGGCTGGAGGCGTTTGCGGTAAGTTTCGGTTGAACTCGGCGAATTTCAGTTGAACTCTTCGGTGAGTTTTGGTCGAACTGTTCAGTGAGTTTTGGTTGAACTATCTGGTGAGTTTCTGTTGAATTCTTTGGTGAGATTCGGTTCAACTGTTCAGTGAGTTTCGGTTGAACTCTTTGGTGAGGAGTTTCAGTTGAACTGTTTGTCGAGTTTCTGTTGAACTCTTGGGCAAGTTTCGGTTGAACTCTTCGGCCAATTTTGGTTGAACTCTTTGGTGAATTTTGGTTGAACTCGGCGAGTTTCGGTTGACTGTTCAGTGAGGTTTGGTTGAACTCTTTGTCAAGTTTCGGTTGAACTCTTTGGTGAGTTTCGGTTGAACTCTTTGGTGAGTTTAGATTGAAGTCTTCGGTGAGTTTCGGTGAAAGTTGGTTTCTAGGGATGAGCCGGTCGTGATCCAGCATTCACTGCTTCTGTAGAGGCCAGAAACGCGCCATCGTCTACCACTCGTGATCTGTGTGTGTACGTACGAGTGTGTGAGTGAGTGTGTGTGACTGTAATCTGGTCTGTGAACACACGTGGCCAACACGTGGCACACACACGTGGGACACCCTTCGTGCAGAACTCCCACGTGCCATGAACGGAATGAGCCCCGAGGCATCTCCGTTCACAGCCCTGAGCCAATGCTGGAAATCCCACGTTCCTATGGCGGGCCGAGTGACTCCACCGTACAAATCATTTTAAATTCCCCGCAAAGATCCGTTCAGGGAGAGGGATGATGGGCTGAGGCAACGCCAACGGGCCGGTTCTAATGTTGCAGTGACCAGCTCTGCATGCTGTGGTTGGTGGCTGGTGAAGTTGTGAGTGCGTGTGTTAGTGTGTGTGTCTGTATTTGTGTGTGTCTGCGTGTGTGAATCTGCGTGTGTGAATCTGTGTGTGTGAATCTGTGTGTGTGTATCTGTGTGTGTGTGAATCTGTGTGTGAATGTGCGTGTGAATGCGTGTGAATATATGTGTGTGTGAATCTGTGTGTGTGAATGTATGTGTGTGAATCTCTGTGTGTGTGAATGTGTGTGTGAATGTGTGTGTGAATGTGTGTGTGTGAATGTGTGTGTGTGATTGTGTGTGTGTGAATGTGTGTGTGAATGTGTGTGTGAATGTGTGTGTGTGAATGTGTGTGTGTGATTGTGTGTGTGTGAATGTGTGTGTGAATGTGTGTGTGAATCGTGGGTTGACAGAAGAGGTCTGGCTAGCTGAGAAAACACCACCAAGCTTGGCAGCGTATATTTAAGCCAGGTTAGGGGAGGAGGAATAGACGCTGCCAAGCTTGGTGGTGTTCATTCAGACGCTGTCTTTGCGACAGACCTGTTCTTCACCTGAGGACGGCTGCTTGCGTTGTGGCCGAAACGTCGTGAGAATTGTATTTTATTATGTTGTATTTTTATTATTTTATTATTTCCCTTCTACGTGACTTCACCGAAAGAACCACGAAGAGGTCACCCCTGCGAGTGGCTTGCCGAGGTGCCATGAATTTCGGAACGCCGGCGATCCAGAGTCTGAGACGGGGAAAAGCACCTGGCGGAGATGATCTCCTCAAGCGAACTGCTGAGTGAGGAGGGGTGGGGGGAGATTTTGTGTAGGCTGCCCCCTACGTGACATCATCACAACAGTCTGGACCACGGGACGGGTTCGCGCAGAATTGCAAGGATGCCCTGGTGGTCCCCTCTTTAAGAAGGGGACCGCACAGACTGTAACAACTACAGAGGCTTCTCACTCCTCTCGGTGTGCAGGGGAAGATCCTGACAAGGATTATTCAACATCGCCTTGCTAGGCACGCTGAGGAGAGGCTTGCGGAACCCGATGTGGTTTCAGGAAAGGGCGGTCCGGCAGAGGTGTAGGGAATTCCAACAGGATCCTACGTCTCTGCTTTATTGACCCGGTCAAGGCCTATGATGCCGTGTATAGACAAGGGTTGTGGTTTATTCTTCGTGGTTTCAGAGTCCCAGACCCTCTGCTCACGATCATTAAGGACCTTCATGATGGTGAGCAGGTCCGGGTAAAACTACGTGGCTTGGAGTCGGAGCCATTCCCTGTTCACCTTGGGTGCAACAGGGATTCCCTCTGGCTCCTACATTATTTTGACCTCGTAGTTCGAGAACCTTTCCATGGCTGTACCGGAGGAATCCCATCTGGTACAGATGCAATGGGAGGCTGATCAATGCCCGGGTGCGGTCAAGGGATGACTCCCTATTGGTCAACCACGTTATGTATATGCTGTTAATCTGGTGAATGCTGCTCACTCTGAGAAGGAGTTGGATGCTCTGTGTCTGTACCTGGAGCGTGCCAGTAAAAGGTGAGGCCTTACCATCAGCCCCACCAAACCTAACACCAGACTGGGTAGTTAGTGTCATCAAACACTCCACCCCCTCAACTCCCCATTGGTGATGGGGCAGTTGTGGAGAGAGTGGAGAAGTCCCTGTAACCTAGGCAGTGTGCTCATGACCAGCTCCGGTTCGACAGCGGAGGTCTCACTCTGAATCGAATCAGTCGAGCGGCGATAGCGTTTCATCGGCTGCGTAACGCTGCGTGAAAGCTACCTGGTGTGTCACTCAATACGAAGCTTCAGGTCTTCTCGGCCACAGTTATGCCCTCCCTTCCCTTTGAACGCGAAACCTGACCCCGTGAAAGGAACATCTGTGCTGGTTTGAAACATTCAGGATAGCCTGCCTACGATCCATCCTGAGTTTAAGCAGAAAAAATGAGATTGTAGGTTTGTATCTGTTTAGTCTCTCATTGCTAAATCAGATTCAAGTTGTTCTGGATATGAGTTTCATGTGCAACAGGAGAGTGAGTGTGATTGAGTGGGTGGGTGAGTGAGATGGTAGGTGAGTGAATGATTGAGGTTATAGGTGAGTGAGATTATGGGTGAGTGAGATGGTAGGTGAGTGAGTTGGTGGTGAGTGAGTTGGTGGGTGAGTGAGTGATTGAGGTTATGGGTGAGTGAGTTGGTGGGTGAGTGAGAGGGTGAGTTGGTGGGTGAGTGAGTTGGTGGGTGAGTGAGATGGTGAGTGAGTTGGTGGGTGAGTGAGATGGTGGGTGAGTGAGATGGTGGTGAGTGAATGATTGAGGTTATGGTGAGTGCGATGGTGGGTGAGTAAGATGGTGGGTGAGTGAATGATTGAGGTTATAGGTGAGTGAGACGGTGGGTGAGTAAGATGGTGGGTGAGTGAATGAGTGAGGTTATGAGTGAGTGCGATGGTGGGTGAGTGAGATGGTGGGTGAGTGAGATTATGGGTGAGTGAGATGGTGAGTGAGTGAATGGTTGAGATTATGGGTGAGTGAGATGGTGGGTGAGTGAATGAGTGAGTGAGATGGTGGGTGAGTGAGATGGTGGGTGAGTGAGATGGTGGGTGAGTGAGATGGTGGGTGAGTGAATGATTGAGATTATGGGTGAGTGAGATGGTGGGTGAGTGAATGATGAGATTATGGATGAGTGAGATGGTGGGTGAGTGAGTTGGTGGGTGAGTGAGTTGGTGGGTGAGTGAATGGTTGAGATTATGGGTGAGTGAGATGGTGGGTGAGTGAATGAGTGAGGTTATGGGTGAGTGAGATGGTGGGTGAGTGAGTTGGTGGTGAGTGAGTTGGTGGGTGAGTGAATGATTGAGATTATGGGTGAGTGAGATGGTGGGTGAGTGAGATGGTGGGTGAGTGAGATTGTGGGTGGGTGAGGTGGTGGGTGAGTGAATGATTGTGGGTGAGCAGCGGTAGTGTAGTGGTCAGCATGCTGCGCCACAAACCCGACTGGACCCGAGTTCCATTCCCGCTCACGGCCACCATCGGTTTTGGTCAGCAGAGTGTCTCACTCCGATTCGGGCGTTTTAGATTTCCCTCGGCTGCCGTGTGGAAGCTGCCTGCTTGTGGTCTGTCGCTCCACACGAAGCTACGGGGTCTTCTCGGCCACAGTCACGGTCCTTCTCTTCACTGCGCGCTTGCGAAACGTGGACTCCTTTCGAGGGTCTCCCGCGCCGATTTGAAACATTCCACGGGGGGTCCACACCGTCTCGATTTCTCCCCGATCCTTGGCTACGTACGGTGCGAAAGAAGTTCAGCTTACCGCCACTTAGTGGCGAATGGTGGCGGCTGTTGTCTGTGTGTGTTTGTGTGGGGTGCTCGCTAGCAGCACTTGCCCCAACGGTCTCTTGAGGCTATACGGGGATCTTTGTCTGTGCGGTGGTGCAGCGGTAAAGCGCTGAGATTCGAACCTCGCCAGCCGGGTTTGATTCCCACTCACGGCCAACGCCGGTGACGATTATCTGAACCGGGCCTGGGCCTCCCCTAGGTCGACTCCGCCTCAAATATGTGCCTGTTGCAGTGGTGTGTAAAGCATCATCACTGGGGAGACAAAGGCGGCCGGGCGTGGTGCTGGCCACCCACCTCGCTAACAGCACTTGCCCCTACAGTCTGTTAAGGCTACACGGGGATCTTTGTCTTGTGTGCGTGTGTGTCTGTGTGGCCACCCACCCCTCGTGTGACGTGCCGTCTGTTGGCAGGTGCTCGCTAACAGCACTTGCCCCAGCGGCCTGTTGAGGCTATATGGGTGATCTCTATGAACGAGTGTGGTTTGGGAGCGGTGGTGCAGCGGTTAGCGCTACGCTGCGCTACGAACCCGGCGGACCCGAGTTCGATTCCCGCTCACGGCCAAACACCGCCAGTGACGATTATCTGAACCGGTCCTGGGCCTCCCCTAGGTCGGCTCGGCCTCAAATGAGTACCCGGTGCGGTGTGTAGTAAACATCGTCACTGGGGAGACAAAGGCGGCCGGGCGTGGTGCCGACCACCCACGCTGCTCGCTAACAGCACTTGCCCCAACAGTCTGTTGAAGGCTACACGGGGCATCTTTGTCTTTGTGCTGGAATGCTGCGGAGTTTCCGCTCATTGTTTGATCCTCGCGTCTCGGAGCCGAGGTCACACTCGGAACACAAAGACAAAGACCCCCCGTATATCCACAGCAGGCTGTAGGGGCAAGGGCCGTTCACAAGCAGCACCTATGAATGCCGCGCCCGACCGCCTTTGTCTCCCCAGTGGCCATGTTTACACACCGCACCGCCTTCTCATTTGAGGCCGAGCCGACCTAGGGGAGGCCCAGGACCGGTTCAGATAATCGTCACTGGCGGTGTTGGTGGCCGTGAGCGGGAATCGAACTCGGGTCGCCGGGTTCGTAGCGCAGCGTAGCGCTAACCGCTGTACCACCGCTCCTTAATGATGATGGTCGTGATGGTGGTGGTGGTGATGGTGGTGGTGGTGATGGTGGTGGTGGTGGTGATGATGTTGATGTTGGAGGCGGTGATGATGATGATGTTGGTGGTGGTGATGATGATGGTGGTGGTGATGATGATGGTGGTGATGATGATGATGTTGGTGGCGGTGATGATGTTGGTGGTGGTGATGATGATGATGGTGGTGGTGATGATGTTGATGTTGGAGCGGTGATGATGGTGGTGGTGATGGTGGTGGTGATGATGTTGATGGTGGTGATGATGATGGTGGTGGTGATGATGTTGATAATGGCGGTGGTGGTGGTGATGATGATGGCGGTGATGATGATGATGTGTGATGGGAATGTTCGTTTCGATGATGGTGGCGAGTAGCACATGGATCTGTAACCAGCCTCTGCTTCCCTGTGGCATCAGTGGCAGACATCTCGAACCCTGACATATCGCTAGCACTGGGGAGACAAAGGCGGCCGGGCGTGGTGCTGGCCACCCACCCCTCGTGTGCCGTGCCGGCCTTCACCAAATGTGCTGCTCGCTAACAGCACTTGCCCCAACAGTCTGTTAAGGTTATACGGGGGAACTTTGTCTTTTTGTGTCTGTGTGTGTCTGTGTGTGTCTGAATTTGTGTGTATGTGTGTGTGTATCTGTGTGTGTGTGCGTGTCTGTGTGTCTGCGTGTGTCTGTACGTGTCTGTGTGCGTGTCTGTGTGCGTGTCTGCGTGTCTATGTGTGTGTCTGTCCGTGTCTGTGTGTGTCTGCGTGTGTCTATGTGTGTGTGTCTACGTGTCTGGGTGTGTGCGTCTGTGTGTCTGCGTGTGTCTGTACGTGTCTCTGTGTGTCTGTGTGTGTCTGTGTGTGTATGCCTGTGTGTGTATGTCTGTGTGTGTCTGTGCGTGTCTGTGTGTGTCTGCGTATCTGGGTGTGTGTGTCTGTGTGTATGTCTGTGTGTGTCTGCGTATCTGTGTGTGTGTGTCTGTGTGTATGTCTGTGTGTGTCTGCGTGTGGCTACACGCCCCTTCATTCACCCTAAACACCCAACACCCCTCTCCCTACCCCCTACCCCCTACCCCCCTACCCCTCTACCCCCTCTACCCCTAACCCCTCTCACTGGAATTCAATGGGGGAGGGGAAAGGCTTGACAGTCGTGACTTCGCTCTGTGTGTGTAGGTGTGAGTGTGTGTAAGTGAGTGTGTATGTGTGTATGTATGTATGTGAATGAGTGTGTGTGTATGTACGTGAGGGGAGCGGTGGTAGTGGTTGCGCTGCGCTACGAACCTGGCACCACAATCTCGCTCACGGCTAACACCAGTGACGATTTCTGACCGGCCTCCCCTAGGTCGACTCAGCCTAAATGAGTACCTAGTGCGATGTGTAAACATCGCCGCTAGGGAGACAAAGGCGGCCGGGCGTGGTGCTGGCCACCCACCCCCTCGTGTGCCGTGCCGGCCTTCATAGGTGCTCGCTAACAGCACTTGCCCCTACAGTCTGTTAAGGCTATACGGGGGATCTTTGTCTTTATCTTTGTGTGTGTGTTGTGCGAGTGTGTGCGGGTGTGCTTGGTGTGTAAGTGGTGAGTGTGTGTGTATGATGGTGATGTGGGATAGTGTATGAGTGTGTGTGTGTATGAGTGTGTGAGTGTGAGTATGTAAGTGTGTGAGTGTGTGTGTATGTGTGTGTGTGAGTGTTTGTGAGAGTGTGTGTGAGTGTGTGCGGGTGTGTGAGTGTGTGTATGTAAGTGTGTGAGTGTGTGTGTATGAGTGTGTGTGTATGAGTGTGTGTGTGTAAGTGTGTATGAGTGTGTGTGTGAGTGTGTGTGAGAGTGTGTGTGAGTGTGTGCGGGTGTGTGAGTGTGTGTATGTAAGTGTGTGAGTGTGTGTGTATGAGTGTGTGTGTATGTGTATGAGTGTGTGTGTATAAGTGTGTATGAGAGTGTGTATGTGAGTGTGTGAGTGTGTGCGAGTGTGTGAGTGTGTGTGTATGAGTGTGTGTATGTGTATGAGTGAGTGTGTAAGTGTGTATGAGTGTGTGTATGTGAGTGTTTATATTTAACAGAGCCCATCTGATCCACGGTGTCTAAAGGGAAGCTGTACAACTTCCACGGTGTGATACAGCTGTGTGTCGTTGTGACGGATGTTTGAACCGGTCTCCCCTAGGTCGACTCAGCCTCAAATTAGTTCCTGGTTCGGTGTGTAGTAAACATCGCCACTGGGGAGACAAAGGCGGCCGGGTGTAGTGCTGGCCACCCACCCCCTCGTGTGCCACAGTGCCGGATTTCATAGGTGCTGCTACTCGCTAACAGCACTTGCCCCTACAGTCTGTTAAGGCTACACGGGGGATCTTTGTATCCATGCGTGTTTGGCAGCGTACTGTATGTGTTCGTGTGTGTCTGTGTCAGTGTGTGTGTATAGTAGTTTGTGTATGTAATTGTGTGTGTGTGTGAGTGTGTGTATGTGAGTGTCAGTGTATGTCAGTGTGTGAGTGTGTCAGTGTGTGTATGTGGCAGTGTGTGTACGTGTGTGTGGCAGTGTGTGTCAGTGTGTGTATGTCAGTGTGTATGTGTCAGTGTGTGTGTGGCAGTGTGTGTGTCAGTGTGTGTATGTGAATGTGTGTGTGTCAGTGTGTGTATGTCAGTGTGTGTGTGTGGCAGTGTGTGTACGTGTGTGTGGCAGTGTGTGTCAGTGTGTATGTCAGTGTGTGTATGTCAGTGTGTGTGTGTATGTCAGTGTGTGTGTGGCAGTGTGTGTGTGTCAGTGTGTGTGTGTATGGCAGTGTGTGTGTGGCAGTGTATGTCAGAGTGTGTATGTCAGTGTGTGTGTGTATGTCAGTGTGTGTGTGGCAGTGTATGTCAGAGTGTGTATGTCAGTGTGTGTGTGTATGGCAGTGTGTGTGTGGCAGTGTATGTCAGAGTGTGTATGTCAGTGTGTGTGTGTATGTCAGTGTGTGTGTGGCAGTGTATGTCAGTGTGTGTATGTCAGTGTGTGTATGTCAGTGTGTGTGTGTGTGTCAGTGTGTGTGTATGTCAGTGTGTGTGTGTGGCAGTGTGTGTGTGTGTGTGGCAGTGTGTGTATGTCAGTGTGTGTGTGTGGCAGTGTGTGTATGTCAGTGTGTGTGTGAGTGTGTATGTCAGTGTGTGTATGTGAATGTGTGAGTGTGTGTGTGTCAGTGTGTGTGTTGCTAGACCTCGTGGCTCCAGACTCTGTCCTCGGTGAAATCAGACCCAGCACAGCCGCTTCCAGTTAGAGCAGATGTGTGCGTGTGTGTGCGTGCGTGTGTGTGAGTGTGTGTGTCCGTGCACGCAAAGCCAATGATCCCCCGTATAGCCTCAGCAGACTTTTGGGGCAAGTGTTGTTAGCACCGGTGATGTGCCGCGACGGAATGGGTAGCAACCATGCCCGGCCGCCTTTGTCTCCCAGGTACTCATTTGAGGCTGAGTCGACCTAGGGGTAGCCCAGGAACGGATCAGATAATCGTCATTGGTGTTGGTTTGTCGTGAGTGGGAATGGAACTCGGGTGGCCACACTCACTCACCCTCACACCCCTAACCCTTGCCCCCTTACCCCTACCCCTTACACCCTGACCCCTAACCCCTAACACCCTGACCCTACCCCCTGACACCCTGACCCCTACCCCCTAACACCTACCCCTACCCCCACATGCCGCTCTCATACGGACACTCACCCACACTCACACACTCTCACTCACTCTCACTCACTCTCACACACACTCTCACACTCACTCACACACTCACACACTCACTCACCTACACACTCTCACTCACTCTCACTCACACTCTCACTCACTCACTCTCACACTCTCACACTCACACACTCACTCACCTACACACTCACTCTCACACTCACACACTCTCACACTCTCACACTCTCACTCACTCTCACTCACACTCTCACTCACTCTCACACTTACTCATTCACTCACACACTCACACACTCACTCACCACACTCTCACTCACTCTCACTCACACTCTCACTCACTCTCACACTCTCACTCACACACTCTCACACTCTCACACTCTCACACACTCACTCACCTACACACTCTCACTCACTCTCACTCACACTCTCACTCACTCACTCTCACACTCACTCATTCATTCACACACTCACTCACACACTCACTCACACTCACAAACTCACACTCTCATTCACTCATTCACTCTCACACTCTCACTCACACTCACACACTCACTCTCACTCACTCTCACTCACACACTCACACACTCTCACGCTCTCACTCACTCACACACTCACTCTCACTCACTCTCACACTCACTCACACACTCTCACACTCTCACACTCACACGCTCACACACTCACACTCACTCACTCACACTCTCACACACTCACTCACACACTCACACACTCACACGCTCACACACTCACACTCACTCACTCACACTCACACACTCTCTCACACTGACACACTCTCACTCACACACACTCACACACTCACACACTCACTCACACTCTCACACTCACACTCTCACTCACTCACACACTCACACTCACTCACACTCTCACACTCACACTGACACACTCACACACTCTCACTNACACACTCACACACTCANTCACACTCTCACACTCACACTCTCACTCACTCACACACTCACACACACAACTCACACTCANTCACTCACTCACACACTCACTCACACACTCACACTCACACACTCACACACTCTCACTCACACACTCACACACGCTCACACACTCACTCACATTCACTCACACTCTCACACTCACACTCTCACTCACTCACGCACTCACTCACACACACACTCACACTCACTCACACTCTCACACTCACACACTCACTCACACTCTCACACTCACTCACACACACTCACACACTCTCACACACTCACTCACACTCACACACTGACACACTCACACACACTCACTCACACTCACACACTCACTCACACACTCACTCACACTCACACACTGACACACTCACACACACTCACTCACACTCACACACTACACACTCACACTCACTCACACACTGACACACTCACACACACTCACTCACACTCTCACACACTCACTCACACACTCACTCACACTCACACACTCACTCACACACACTCACTCACACTCACACACTCACTCACACACTCACTCACACACACACTCACTCACACACACTCACTCACACACTCACACACACTCACTCACACACACACTCACACACTCACACACACTCACACTCACACACTCACACTCACACTCACTCACACTGACACACTCTCTCTCTCTCTCACTNGACAGTCCACGTGGCTTGTCACGTGGCTTGTCACGAGATCCGCACCGAGGTCTCTGACCGCGCAGATTTCTCCTCGCGCACGCAGCGCGAGACCCCCCCCCACGCACCCCCCCACCCCCCACGCACCCCCACCCCTACGCACCCCCACCCCCACGCACCCCCCCACCCCCACGCACCCCCCACCCCCACGCACCCCACCCCTACGCACCCCCCACCCCACGCACCCCCCACCCCCACGCACCCCACGCACCCCACCCTACGCACCCCCCACCCCCACGCACCCCCCACCCCCACGCACCCCACCCCTACGCACCCCCCACCCCCACGCACCCCCCACCCCTACGCACCCCCACCCCCACGCACCCCCCCCACCCCACGCACCCCCCCACCCCCACGCACCCCACCCCTACGCACCCCCCACCCCCACGCACCCCCCACCCCCACGCACCCCATCCCTACGCACCCCCCACCCCCACGCACCCCCCCACCCCCACGCACCCNACCCCTACGCACCCCCCACCCCCACGCACCCCCCACCCCCACGCACCCCCACGCACCAACACCCCCACGCACCCCCCACCCCCACGCACCCCACCCCTACGCACCCCCCCACCCCACGCACCCCCCACCCCCACGCACCCCACCCCTACGCACCCCCCACCCCCACGCACCCCCCCACCCCCACGCACCCCCACGCACCAACACCCCCACGCACCCCCCCACCCCCACGCACCCCACCCCTACGCACCCCCACACCCCCACGCACCCCCCACCCCCACGCACCCCCACGCACCAACACCCCCACGCACCCCATACCACCACCCCCCCCCACACCACCATCCCCAGGCACCCCCACCCCACGAACCACCCCCACACACCCCCACGGACCCATACCCACCCCACCCCCACGCACCCCCCACCCCCACCCACCCCCACTCCCACGCACCCCCCACCCCCATCCACCCCACGTACCACCCACACAGATTGCTGATCTCACTTCTCTGCATCTCGTCTTTGTTGTTTCGTTGTCGCCCCCCCCCCGTCCACGGGCACCTCCCGTTTGGCTCCGTACGGAGCGAAAGAAGCTCAATGTGCGCACACAAATACGACTGCCGCATCGAGAGGGCGAGAGGGCGAGAGGGCGAGCGAGAGGGCGAGCGAGAGGCGAGCGAGAGGGCGAGAGGGCGAGAGGGCGAGCGAGAGGGCGAGCGAGAGGGCGGGCGAGCGAGAGGGCGAGCGAGAGGGCGAGAGGGCGAGAGGGCGAGAGGGCGAGCGAGAGGGCGAGAGGGCGAGAGGGCGAGCGAGTGTGCGAGTCTATGTGTCAACGTGTGGCAGAGGTCGCAAACGGGTTTTGATTCCTTACCCGTACCCGGCCGCACCAGGGTCGCAAATAGGTACCAGTACCCGGCCGGGTACGGGTACCCGTACGCTACCCGTACCCTACCCGAAATGAGTGACAAACGGTTACTCACCAGTGACTCACGGCCTACCCGTACCCGTACCCTACCCGATACCCGGCTACCCGTACCCGGCCGGGTATCGGGTAGGATACGGGTATCGGGTACCCGGTTGCGACCTCTGGGATGAAGCCATGTTGCAGGCGCGCGTGGGTTGATTCTAGGAACTTGAATTGTGAGAAGAGACAAGACGTTGGGAAATGAGTGACAAACGGTGACTCACCAGTGACTCACGGCCTACCCGTACCCGTACCCGGCCGCACCAGGGTCGCAAACGGGTACCGGGTAGCCGGGTATCGGGTGGGGTATCGGGTACCCGGTTGCGACCTCTGGGTGTGGAGAGCGAGCGAGTCGTGGTACGAGTCTCACCCCGAATCAGTGCAGCGGCATTATCTCTCGTTCAGTGCAGACGCCCGTGGGAGGCTGGTCAATGCCCGAGTGCGGTCGAGGAGAGATGGCTCCCGATTGCTCAACCACGTGATGTATTTATTCTAGATTGGAAGCTTTCGTGACTGCAAGGATTCATATTCTTAGGTTTTTTTCGGTAAAGTCACGTAGGTAAAAAATTGTACATTAATGAAAGTAAAATAAAAATAAAATAAAAATCACGACGTTTCGGAGGCAACACAAGCTTCCGTCTTCAGGTGGAACCGTCACAGCACGATTGCTGTATCAAGTTATGTATGCCGATGATCTGGTAAACGCTGCTCACTCAGAGGAGGAGTTGGAAGCGCTGCTGCTGCTGAACCTGGAGCTTGCCACCAAGAGGTGGGGACTTGCCATCAGTCGCACCAAATCAAAGCACCTGCCTGGGTATTTATTGTCATCAGACACTCCACCACCACAACTCCCAATTGGTGATGGGGCAGTTGTGGAGAGAGTGGAGAGCTTCCCATGCCTGGGCAGTGTGCTCATGACCGGCTCCGGTTTCACAGCAGAGCTCTCACTCCGAATCAGTCGAGCGGCAATATCTTTTCAGCGGTTGAGTAACGCTGTGTGGAAGCTACCTGGTCTGTCGCTCCGCACGAAGCTTCAGGTCTTCTCGGCCACGGTCATTTCCTCCCTTCTCTACGCTTGCGAAACGTGGACCCCCTAATGGAGCATCTTCGCCGGTTGGAAACATTTAGGCTGGCCTGCCTACGATTCTTCCCGGGTTTAACCAGGCTGGATTGTGTGAGGAGCTCACAAATCCTTGAAAGATCTGGGCAAAGTCCCATCGGTGAGCTCCTCCGGCAGGCAAGGCTGCGTTGGCTGGGTCATGTAGCCCGCATGCCCAGCCACCGCATGCCTAAACAGCTTTTGTTCGGCCGGATCGAGGGGCTAAACGGGCGCGGCACGGGCTGGAGAAGAGATAGAGTGATGTGGTACAGGAGGACGTGGAGCTGAGTGGACTTGCCGATGACTGGTACCAGCGGTGTCAAGATCGGCCTCAGTGGAGGAGGCTCGTGAAGGACGCTACTGGGCAGTTGGAGGCAGTCGCCCTCCAACAACAACGGAGGGCGGAGGAGCGACGCTCACAACAACGAGCGGAGCGCCGGGTGGCTAAAGCGCAGCAAGTTGGCACAGTAGGGGCACAGGTGGTGCATCAGCCAGTCATCTCGGTCATCTCGGTCAGTCGACCCGTGGAACCTGGGTCTGCCCCGTGACCTCCTGCCAGCGGGCTTTCGACACTTCACGTGGCCTCAAGGTGCACTTGGCCTGGCACAAGCATCGTGGTGACGTCACCGCCACTTAGTGGCGAATGGCGGTTGTTGTTGTTGTTGTGTGTAGTTGTGAGTGTGTGTAGGTGTGTGTGTTTGAAGTGGTGTCTCTGAGCTGGCGCCGACTGGGAAACAGCTGACGAGACGGGGGTAGAGGGGGTAGAAGGGGGGAGAGGGGGGAGAGATGGTGGGGGGGGGCTGAGACAGATGCAGGGGAAAGAGAGAGAGGAGGGAGATTGAAGAGGAGGGAGATGGGCACGAGAGAGAGGGCAGAGGGGGAGATGGAGGGGGAGAGAGTGGGGGAGAGAGGGGGGGAGAGGGGGGAGAGAGGGCAGAGGGGGAGATGGAGGGAGAGAGAGGGGGGAGAGAGTGGGGAGAGAGGGGGGGNAGAGAGTGGGGGAGAGAGGGGGGGGGAGAGAGGGCAGAGGGGGAGATGGAGGGGAGAGAGAGGGGGGAGAGAGTGGGGGAGAGAGGGGGGGGTTTACATAAAGCCAAGTTTTTTAAAAAATGTAATAAAAAATTAAATTACGAAATGATGAACGATGCAAAGTGCCGAATACACCGAGCATCTTCTTGTTTCTACTGATGGTAAAAAAAGAGAGAGGACGAGAGAGGGGGGAGGGTGTGAGGAGGGGGGGGAGAGGTTGTGAGGAGAGAGGACGAGATAGGGGGGGGGAGAGGGGGGAGGGGGGGGAGAGAGGGAGGGGAGAGAGGGGAGAGAGGACGAGAGGGGGGGGAGAGGGGGGGAGGGGGGGAGAGGGGGGAGGGGGAGAGAGGGGGAGGGGGGGAGAGGGGGGTGGGGAGAGGGGGTGGGAGAGGGGGTGGGAGAGGGGTGGGGAGAGGGGGGTGGGGAGAGGGGTGGGGAGAGGGGGTGGGGAGAGGGGGGTGGGGAGAGGGGGTGGGGAGAGAGGGGGGAGGGGAGAGAGGGGGGAGGGGGAGAGAGGGGGGGAGGGGGGGAGAGGGGGGAGGGGGGGGAGGGGGGGGAGAGGGGGTGGGGAGAGAGGACGAGAGGGGGGGAGGGGGGAGAGGGGGGGAGGGGGGGAGAGGGGGGAGGGGGGGAGGGGGGGGAGAGAGGACGAGAAGGGGGGGGAGAGGGGGAGGGGGAGAGAGGGGGGGAGGGGGGGAGAGAGGGGAGAGGGGGAGAGAACGAGAGGGGGGAGGGGGGGAGAGGGGGGAGAGGGGGGGAGAGAGGGGGGGATGGAGATGTAGCTGAGGGTAGAGGATGGAGAGAGGGGGAGAGATAGGAGGGAGAGGGTGTAAGAGAGAGGAGAAACGCTGTTCGGGGGGGGGGGGATGAGGCAAAGCTAAGAGACAGAGTGAGCGAGAAGCGAGACGAGTGGGGAGAGTGGACATCTTTAATTTAAAAAGGGGAGGTTACATGAAACAAAGCATTAAAAGAAATGTACGAAATGATGAACGAATCAAAGTGCCGACTACACCGAGCATCTTCTTGTTTCCTGTGATGGTAAGACAAGTAAACCCGTAAAAACAAAGTTTTTCACTATAAATCCTTTATATGCGTGGCAGCGAACTTAATATAAAGGATTTAAAAATATATTCGCCTGTGGAGGACGCGGGGATCGATCCCGCGACCTTTGGCATGGGAAGCGAGGGCGCTACCAACTGCGCTACTCCGCCACGGCCTGTGGAGGGGTTACGCTCTGGGCTCTTACACTCTGACGTTCAGCCAAGCCAAGAATGAGTTCTATTTGAATATATGTAAAATAAATTTTTTTTGCCTAAAAGTGTAAAATTTTGGGAATTTTTTTTCACGAACATTAATTGTCTGGCACAACGAGTCTGTGTGGAAAATGTCAGCTCGATTGGATCACGGGAAGTGGGTTAAAAAACGACCGAAAGATTTGCACGGTCGTAAGCAAGCAAGCAAGCAAGCGAACTTAATATAAAGGATTTAAAAATAAGTATAACCCGTAAAAACAAAGTTTTTCACTATAAATCCTTTATATGCGTGGCGGCTAGAGTCCTCTCGTCCTCTGGCTTGAGATGGCTGCCACCTATGGGTCAGATGATTGTCTGCAGTATTAAACAATTGGTAATTAAATATTTAATTTGTTTTCCCTAAACAGTGTAAAATTTTGGAAAAATATTTTCACGAACATTAATTGTCTCGCACAACGAGTCTGTGTGCAAAATGTCAGCTCGATTGGATCACGGGAAGTGGGTTAAAAAACGACCGAAATATTTGCACGGTCGTAAGCAAGCAAGCACGCAAGCAAGCGAACTTAATATAAAGGATTTTAAAAAAGTGGAGTGGTGGCTACGATTCCGACTCTGGTTCGATTCCCGCTCACGGCCAACATCAGTGACGATTATCTGAACCGGTCCTGGGCCTCCCCTAAGTCAACTCAGCCTGAAATGAGTACCTGGTGCGGTGTGTAAACATCGCCACTGGGGAGACAAAGGCGGTCGGGCGTGGTGCTGGCCACCCACCCCCTCGTGTGCCGTGCCGGCCTTCATAGGTGCTCGCTAACAGCACTTGCCCCTACAGTCTGTTAAGGCTATATGGGGGATCTGTGTGTGTGATTGTGTGTGTGTGAGAGTGTGTGTGAGAGTGTGTGTGAGAGTGTGTGATTGTGTGTGTGATTGTGTGTGTGTGAGAGTGAGTGATTGTGTGAGTGTGCGTGACTGTGAGTGTGTGTGTGCGAGTGTGTGTGAGAGTGTGTGTGTGATTCTGTGAGTGATTCTGTGAGTGAGTGTGATTGTGTGTGTGACTGTGTGTGATTGTGTGTGTGATTGTGTGTGTGTGAGAGTGAGTGATTGTGTGAGTGTGCGAGTGTGTGTGAGAGTGTGTGTGCAAGTGTGTGTGAGAGTGTGTGAGTGATTCTGTGAGTGAGTGTGATTGTGTGTGTGACTGTGTGTGATTGTGTGCGTGTTTGAGTGAGTATGTGAGTGTGTGAGTGAGTGTGTGAGTGTGTGTGTGATTGTGTGAGTGTGTGATTGTGTGAGTGAGTGTGTGTGTGATTGTGTGAGTGTGTGAGTGAGTGTGTGAGTGAGTGTGATTGTGTGATTGTGAGTGTGTGTGTGATTGTGTGCGTGTCTGTAGCGCCCTCTGGCGGCTGATAATCGACTTGCTCAGTCCCCGTGAGCGATCGATGTCAGGGCTCAGTCCACCGCGATGCAGGTTTCACCATCACAATGCAGAGGGAGAATCCGATGATCTGTGAAGCTCTTAGCTCACAGATGTCCCAGTCGGGGTCCCAACGTGACACCAACAGACACAAGAGAGGGGTGCAAAGTCTAATAAGGAAAGGTAAATTTCGATTTAAAGCTTTCGTGACTGCAGGGATTCATCTTCTTGGTTCTTTCGGTAAAGTCACGTGGAAGGGAAGTAATAAAATAATAAAAATAAAACATAATAAAATAATTCTCACGACGTTTCGGCCACAACGCAAGCAGCCGTCCTCATATGAAGAAACAGGTCTGTCGGGAGACAGAGTATGAATGAATATCTTAAACAGAAGCTCCAAGCCTGGGGCGTGTCACCTGAGGACGGCTGCTTGCGTTGTGGCCGAAACGTCGTGAGAATTATTTTTTTTTTTTTTTTATTTTATTACTTCCCTTCTACGTGACTTTACCGAAAGAACCAAGAAGAAGGAAAGGTAAGAATCCACATTTGAAGTTGTCGTGACGGCAGGGAATCAATATTCTTTGGTTCTTTCGATAGACAATTGTTTCTCGCTGTGGTTGTACTACCTGATGAAGGATGCTTGTGTTGCGCCCGAAACGTCGTCATTTAATTTAGTTTCTATCTCCGTGACTTTAACGAAAGAGCCGCAGAGAAAGGGAAGAAGTCAACATCATCAACATCATCGCCATCATCAACATCATCAACATCATCGCCATCATCATCAACATCGTCGCCATCATCAACATCATCGCCATCATCATCATCATCGCCATCATCAACATCATCATCAACATCATCGCCATCATCATCAACATCATCGCCATCATCAACATCATCGCCATCATCACCATCGTCGCCATCATCAACATCATCGCCATCATCGCCATCATCATCAACATCATCATCATCAACATCGTCGCCATCATCAACATCATCAACATCATCGCCATCATCATCAACATCATCGCCATCATCAACATCATCGCCATCATCGACATCATCGCCATCATCAACATCATCAACATCGCCATCATCAACATCATCGCCATCATCACCATCATCGCCATCATCAACATCGTCGCCATCATCACATCATCAACATCATCGCCATCATTAACATCATCGCCATCATCAACATCGTCGCCATCATCAACATCATCGCCATCATCCACATCATCGCCATCATCAACATCATCGCCATCATCAACATCTCCCATCATCAAACATCATCGCCATCATTAACATCATCGCCATCATCAACATCATCGCCCATCATCAACATCATCAACATCATCGCCATCATCAACATCCATCGCCATCATCATCATCATCAACATCGTCGCCATCATCAACATCATCAACATCATCGCCATCATCGCCATCATCATCAACATCGTCCCATCATCAACATCATCCCATCATCGCCATCATCATCAACATCATCAACATCATCGCCATCATCATCAAACATCGTCCCATCATTCGCCATCATCATCAACATCATCACCATCATCATCAACATCTCAACATCATCGCCATCATCATCAAACATCATCCCCATCATCAACATCATCAACATCATCACCATCATCATCAACATCGTCGCCATCATCGCCATCATCATCAACATCATCAACATCATCACCATCATCATCAACATCGTCAACATCATCGCCATCATCATCAACATCATCGCCATCATCATCAACATCATCATCAACATCATCAACATCATCACCATCATCATCAACATCATCGCATCATCATCAACATCATCGCCATCATCATCAACATCGTCGCCATCATCGCCATCATCATCAACATCATCAACATCATCACCATCATCATCAACATCGTCAACATCATCGCCATCATCATCAACATCATCGCCATCATCAACATCATCAACATCATCACCATCATCATCAACATCGTCGCCATCATCGCCTCATCATCAACATCATCACCATCATCATCAACATCGTCAACATCATCGCCATCATCATCAACATAATCGCCATCATCATCAACATCATCGCCATCATCAACATCATCACCATCAACATCATCGCATCATCGCCATCATCATCAACATCATCAACATCATCGCCATCATCATCAACATCGTCGCATCATCGCCATCATCATCAACATCATCGCCATCATCAACATCATCGCCATCATCGCATCATCGCATCATCAACATCATCGCCATCATCAACATCATCGCCATCATCATCATCATCAACATCGTCGCCATCATCAACATCATCAACATCATCGCCATCATCATCAACATCATCGCCATCATCAACATCATCAACATCACCATCAACATCATCGCCATCATCATCAACATCATCATCAACATCATCAACATCATCGCCATCATCAACATCATCAACATCATCGCCATCATCAACATCATCAACATCATTGCCATCATCGTCATCATCAACATCATCGCCATCATCAACATCATCGCCATCTTTGCCATCATCGTCATCATCGCCATCATCAACATCATCGTCATCATTGCCATCATCGTCATCATCGCCATCATCGTCATCATCAAACATCGCCATCATCAACGCCATCATCATCGACATCATCATCATCAACATCATCGCCATCATCAACATCATCAAAATCATCAACATAATCATCAACATCGCCATCATCGCCATCATCAACATCATAAACATCATCGCCATCATCATCGCCATCATCAACATCATCGCCATCATCAACATCATCAACATCATCGCCATCATCGTCATCATCAACATCATCGCCATCATCATCGCCACCATCATCGCCATCATCATCAACATCATCATCAACAACATCATCAACATCATCGCCATCATCAACATCATCATCATCAACATCATCGCCATCACGTGGACATTTATATCAGCAGCCAACAGCTCGCAAATAATAATCAAGACGCCTGTTTGCAGGGTTTATAGGGTTCAGGGGTTATAGGGTTCAGGGGTTATAGGGTTCAGGGGTTAAAGGGTTCAGGGTTTCGGATGAAGGTGGGGCGGATCGGGGGGTTCAGTGTGTGAGAGTTCGGGGGGGGAGGGTCAATGTTCAGGTTCGCGTCGGAGGTCAGGGTGAGGGTTAGGGTTCAGATGGGGGTCAGGGTGAGGGTTAGGGTTCAGATGGGGGTCAGGGTGAGGGTTAGGGTTCAGATGGGGGTCAGGGTGAGGGTTAGGGTTCAGATGGGGGTCAGGGTTAGGGTTCAGATGGGGGTAAGGGTGAGGGTTAGGGTTCAGATGGGGTCAGGGTGAGGTTAGGGTTCAGATGGGGGTCAGGGTGAGGGTTAGGGTTCAGATGGGGGTCAGGGTGAGGGTTAGGGTTCAGATGGGGGTCAGGGTGAGGGTTAGGGTTCAGATGGGAGTCAGGGTGAGGGTTAGGGTTCAGATGGGGGTCAGGGTTAGGGTTCAGATGGGGGTCAGGGTGAGGGTTAGGGTTCAGATGGGGGTCAGGGTGAGGGTTAGGGTTCAGATGGGGGTCAGGGTGAGGGTTAGGGTTCAGATGGGGGTCAGGGTGAGGGTTAGGGTTCAGATGGGGTCAGGGTGGGTTAGGGTTCAGATGGGGGTCAGGTGAGGGTAGGGTTCAGACGGGGGTCAGGGTGAGGGTTAGGGTTCAGACGGAGGTCAGGGTGAGGGTTAGGGTTCAGACGGAGGTCAGGGTGAGGGTTAGGGTTCAGATGGGGGTCAGGGTGAGGGTTAGGGTTCAGATGGGGGTCAGGGTGAGGGTTAGGGTTCAGACGGAGGTCAGGGTGAGGGTTAGGGTTCAGACGGAGGTCAGGGCACAGTTGATTTGACTCTATGAGTGAGCCAGTCCTCACCATGAGCTGTGTGTGTCTGTGTGTGTCTGTGTGTGTCTCTGTGTGTGTGTGTCTCTGTGTGTGGCTCTGTGTGTGTCTGTGTGTGTCTGGTGTGTGTGTCCGTGCGTGTCTGTGTAGTTAAAGTGTGGGGAGCGGTGGTGTAGCGGTTAGCGCTAGGAACCTGGCGGACCGAGTTCGATTCCCTCTCACGGCCAACATCAGTGACGATTATCTGAACCGGTTGTGGGCCTCCCCTAGGTCGACTCAGCCTCAAATGAGTACCTGGTGCGGTGTGTAGTAAACATCGCCACTGGGGAGACAAAGGCGGCCGGCGGTGGTGCTGGCCACCCACCCCCTCGTGTGTTGTCCCGGCCTTCATAGGTGCTGCTCGATAACAGCACTTGCCCCTGCAGTCTGTCCAGGCTATAGGGGGATCTTTGTCTTTGTGTGTAATTATGTGTTTATGTATCATTGTGTGTGTATCTTTGTCTCTGTATCTATCTGTGTGTGTATCTAAGTGTATATCTGTGTATATCTTTGCCTGTGTGTATCTTTGCCTGTGTGTATCTAAGTGTGTATCTGTGTGTATCTGTGTGTGTGTCTTTGTCTATGTGTATCTGTGTGTGTATCTGTGTGTGTGTCTTTGTCTAAGTGTATCTGTATGTGTGTATCTTTGTCTTTGTGTATCTGTGTGTATCTGCGTGTGTATCTTTGTCTTTGTGTATCTGTGTGTGTATCTTTATCTGTGTGTGTATCTGTGTGTGTGTCTGTGTGTGTATCTGTGTGTGTGTCTGTGTGGGGGGGGGGTAGGGTCTGTTGCCAAAGCAGTTGAACATCTGTCATTGTAAAGACCATCTCACGCACAACACACCCCCACACACACACCCCACACACCCCACACACACCCCACACACACCACACACACCCACACACCCCACACACTCACACCCCACACACCCCACACACACACCCACACACTACACACACCCACACACACACACCCACACCACCCCACACACACACACCCCACACACACACCCCCCACACCCACACACACCCCACACCCCACACACCCCACACACACACACCCCCACCACACACCCCACACACACACCACCACACTCACACCCACACACACCCACACACACACCCCCACACACACACCCCACACACACCCCACACACCCCCACACACTCACACACACACCCACACACACCCACACACACCCACACACCACACCACCCACACCCCACACACACCCCACACACACTCCACACACCCCCCACACACCCCACACACACACCCCACACACACCCCACACACACTCACACACACCCCACACACACACCCCACACACACCCACACACACACACACACACCCCACACACTCACACCCCACACACACACCCCACACCCCCACACACACACCCCCACACACACACACCCCACACACTCACACCCACACACACCCCACACACACCCCACACACACACCCCACACACACCCCACACACACCCACACACACCCCACACACACACCCCACACACCACACACACCCCACACACACCCCACACACACACCCCACACACCACACCACACACACCCCACACACACACCCCACACACACTCCCACACACCCCCACACACACCACACCACACCACACACCCCACACACACACCCCACACACACCCCACACACACACACACCACACACACACCCCCACACACACCCCACACACCCCACACACCACACACACACACCACCACACACACCCACCACACACACCACACCACACACCCCCCACAACCACACCCCACACACACACCCCACACACCCCACACACACACACACCACACACACACCCCCCACACACACACACCCACACACACACACCACCACACACACACACCACACACACACACCCCACACACACACCCACAACACCACCCACACACACCCACACACACACACCACACACACACACCCCCACCACACACCCCACACACACACACCACACACACACACACCCCCACACACCCACCCCACACACCACACACCCCACACACACACACCACACACACACACCCCACACACACACCCCACACACACACCCACACACCACACCCCACACACACACAGCCCACACACACCCCCCAACACACAACCACACACCCCACACACACCCCCAACACACACCCCCCACACACACACCACACCACCCCCACACACCACACACACCCCACACACACCCACACACCACCCCCACACACACCCCCCCACAACCCCCCCACACCCCACACACACCCCACACACACACCCCACACACCACCCACCCCACACACCCCCACCACCCACACACCCACACACACACCACACACACACCCCACACACACACCCCCAACACACCACACACCACACCCACCACCCACCCCCCCACACCACACCCCCAACCACACACCCACACACCCCACACACACACACCCCACACACACACCCCCACACACACACCCACACCCACACACCCCACACACCCCCACACACACCCCCCACCCAACACACCCACACACACCCCCACAACCCACACCCACACACACACCCCACACACACCCCCCACACCACCCCCCACCACACACCCCACACACACACCCCACCACACACCCCACACACACACCCCCACACCACCCCACACACACCCCACACACACACCCCACACACACACACAACCCCCCCACACACACACCCCCACACACACCCCACACCACACCCACACACACACCCACACACACCAACACCCCCACACACACCCCCACACACACACCCCCAAACACCAACCCCACACACACACCCCACACACACCCCCACACACACACACCCACACACACCCCACACACACACACACCCACACACCCCCCCACCACACACCCCCACACACACCCCCACACACACACCACCCACACACACACCCCCACCACCACCCCACACACAACCCCCACACACACACCCACACACACAGCCACACACACACCCCACACACACAGCCCACACACACATACAACCCCCCACACACACCCCCCACACACACCCCACACACACACCCCACACACACAGCCCACACACACATACACCCCCCAACAACACCCCCACACCACACCCCCAAACACACAAACCCCCACACACCCACCCCCACACACCACACACACCACACCCCACACACACCCCACACACACAACCCCCCCACACCCCCCCACACACACACCCCACACACCACCCCACACACACACACCCCACACACACACACCCCACACACACACCCCCACACACACACCCCCACACACACACCCCACACACACACCCACACACACCACACACACACACCCCACACACCCCACACACACCACACACACCCACACACACACCCACACACCCCACACACACCACACACACACCCCACACCACACACCCCCCACACAACACACCCCACACACACACCCCCACAACACAACCACACACAAACCCACACACACCACACACACCCACACACACACCCCACACACCCCACACACACCACACACACACACCCACACCCCACACACACTCCCCCCCCACACACACCACACACGTACACCCCATAGGCACTCACGCACCCCTACACACAAACACAAAGGTCCCCCACATAGCCTCCAACAGACTCTGAGGCCAAGTGCTGTTGTCACCCGCTCACGTGATCGCACTGCGATCCAGTGCGAACTGGCAGAGCGACCCACACAAANACAACAAAGACAAAGATGCCCCGTGTAGCCTTAACAGACTGTTGGGGCAAGTGCTGTTACTAAGGCCGGCACGGCACACGAGGGGTGGGTGGCCAGCACCACGCCCGGCCGCCTTTGTCTCCCCAGTGGCGATGTTAAAGCACCGCCCACTCATTTGAGGCTGAGTCGACCTAGGGGAGGCCAAGAACCGGTGCAGATAATCGTCACTGGTGTGTTGGTGGCCGTGAGCGGGAATCCAACTCGGGTCGCCAGGTCATAGCGCAGCGTAGCGCTAACCACTGCACCACCGCTCCCACACACACACGCACACACACGTAAAGCCACACACACACGTACACACACACACTCGCATACACACCCACACTCGCACACACACACACACTCGCACACACACCCACACACACACTCGCACACACACCCACACACACACGCAAAGCCACACACACACACCCAGCCACAATAACTGGATCATTAACACGCTCACACACACACATCGAACCTCTCACACACATGGTCAGGCCCAGCTATTTAATGATTAGCAAACAGCAGCTGTGAGATTTTGGCTGTGCGTGTGTGTGTGTGCGTGTGTGTGCATGTGTGTGTGTACGTGTGTGTGTACGTGTGTCTGTACGTGTGTGTGTGTAATGTATGTGTGCATGTGTGTGTGTGTATGTGTGTGTGTGTGTCACGTCCCGTGACCTCCTGCCAGCGAGCGTTCGACACTTCACGTGGTCTCAAGGTGCACATGGCCTGGCACAAGCGTCGTAGTGGTGACGTCACCGCCACTTAGTGGCGAATGGCGGTTGTTGTTGTTGTATGTGTACGTGTGTGTGTACGTGTGTGTACGTCTATGTGCTGTGTGTGTGTACATGTGTACGTGTGTACGCATGTGTGTGTATGTGTTTGTGTGTACGTGTGTGTACGTGTGTGTGTACGGGTGTTGTGTACGTGTGTACGTGTGTGTGTGTGCGTGTGTGTATGTGTGTGTGTGTACGTGTATGTGTGTGTGTACGTGTGTGTGTCGACTCAGCCTTAAATGAGTACCTGGTGCGGTGTGTAAACATCGCCACTAGGGAGACAAAGGCGGCCGGGCGTGGTGTTGGCCACCCACCCCCTCGTGTGCCGTGCCGGCCTTCATAGGTGCTCTCTAACATCACTTGCCCCTACAGTCTGTCAAGGCTACACGGGGGATCTTTGTTGTGGGGAGCGGTGGTGTAGTGGTTAGCGCTACGCTGCGCTACAAACCCGGCGACCCGGGTTCGATTCCCGCTCACGGCCACCACCATCTGAACCGGCCTTTGGCCTCCCTCTAGGTCGACTCAGCCTCAAGTAAGTACCAGGTGCGGTGTGTAAACATCGCCACTGGGGAGACAAAGGCGGCCGGGCGTGGTGCTGGCCACCCACCCCTCGTGTGCCGTGCTGCTCGCTAACAGCACTTGCCCCAACAGTCTGCTAAGGCTACACGGGGGGGGGGAATCTTTGTCTTTGGAGAACGGTGGCGCAGTGGTTAGCGCACTGCACAGCGATTTAAATTGCCGGCCACAGTGCCATATGGAGGCCAGAGCTCTGGGTTGCTCTTCGTGATTGGGGCCGTCCATAAATGACGTCACGCACCTAGGGGGGGGGGCGGGGGTCAGACATTTGTGACGATGTGTGACGAGGGAGGAGGGGTGAGAAATGTGACGTCACATCAAAATGCGCAACTTTAAACAAATATAGACAACACGTTCTACTTAATTAAATAGACTTTGTAATAAATGTTTTCTCCTACAACATCAGAGTGCAGCGCCACATTAAATACGCACCACAATGACAATAGTTTAGAGCGATTCGAAGCATTTTTGGGGGGGGGGGGCAGAGCTTTGTGACGTCATCTTTGAGGGGGGTCTGACTTTTTGTGACGTCATGTGACGAAGGGGATGGGGGGGTCAAAAATCGTCCACAATCGCGTGTATAGTGTATAGTGTAGTGTATAGTAGTGTATAGTGTAGTGTATAGTGTAGTGTATAGTAGTGTATAGTGTAGTGTATAGTAGTGTATAGTGTAGTGTATAGTGTAGTGTATAGTAGTGTATAGTGTAGTGTATAGTGTAGTGTAGTAGTGTATAGTAGTGTATAGTGTAGTAGTGTATAGTGTAGTGTATAGTAGTGTAGTGTATTAGTGTATAGTGTAGTGTAGTGTATTAGTGTATAGTGTAGTGTGTAGTGTATAGTGTAGTGTATTTTGTAGTGTATAGTAGTGTATAGTGTAGTGTATAGTGTAGTGTATAGTAGTATAGTGTATAGTAGTGTATAGTGTAGTGTATAGTGTAGTGTATAGTAATGTATAGTGTAGTGTATAGTAGTATAGTGTATAGTAATGTATAGTGTAGTGTATAGTAGTATAGTGGTGTAGTGTATAGTGTAGTGTGTAGTAGTAGTGTATAGTAGTGTAGTGTAGTATAGTAGTGTATAGTGTAGTGTATAGTGTGTGTTGGAGAGCCAAGCCACAACATTGACACTCCGAGTACGACGTTTCGCCGGTAATTACAACCAGCTTCATCAGGCGACAGCCAGACTTGTGTGCTGTACTAGTGACAAATTGGCCACGTTCTGTTCATGTGACAACCATCACTAGTTGGCTGTGTCGGGTGGTGGTGGGTTTTAACGACACAACATTTATACATTCACACGATATAACCCAACAAAAACCCCTCTCTATTACACTGGTCAACACACTTTTTCTGGCATAAGGTATTCCAACAATTTCGGGGTGCTGATTCCAAATCTGGCATCAGTTTTTGTCTATCACATCAGGTTTTTGAGATATCAAATATTTCATTTCAATAAAAACTGCAGAAGAAAAATATTAAATAAATGTGGATGTCTACATAAAATGATATTATAAACACACACTCCTAAAAACACAGCACCATATTTTAACACTAAAGCAGTCACCGACTCGCAACAACTTGCAATCATAAGTGACAGAGTTAATTTCGGGTAAAATCAATGAAAATGGGGTATGCCGATAGCATGAAAATGAGATGTGATAGAGCAAATCTGAGATCAGATTTGGAATCAGCACCCTGAAATTAGTCTAGAACAGCTGCAAAAGTCCAGGCCAGAAAAAAATGTTTTTTGTTGTTGACCAGTGTTATGGATGATATTGGTCACGAAATCCTCCCACGTGTCAAACTGACCTGGCCGCTTCACGTGATCAACCTCTCCACTCCGTCAACTGCCCGGTGCGTGTGGACGGGGAAGTTCTTGGAGAGAGTCAAGGTGGAGTGCCTGCAACCTGGGCACTGCGCTCATGGTCAGCTCCGGTTTTGGCAGCAGAGGTCTCACTCCGGATCAGTCGAGCGGCGTTATCTTTTCATCGGCTGCGTAAACGCCGCTGTGTGCAAGCTACCACAGTTATGCCCTCCCTTTCCTTTGCATGCGAAACCTGACCCCGTGAATCATTCAGTCATAGCCTGCCTACGATCCGTCCTGGGTTTAACCGGAACAACGAGATTGTGGGTTTGTATTTGGTTCGTCTCTCATTGCTAAATCAGGTTCAAGTTGATCTGGATATGAGTTTCAGTTACAAGAGAAGAGTGAGTGATTGAGTGGGTGGTTGGGTGGTTGAGTGAGATTACGGGCGAGTGAGATGGTGGGTGGGTGAGATGGTGGGTGAGTGAATGATTGAGATGATGGGTGGGTGAGATGGTGGGTGGGTGAGAAGGTGGGTGAGTGAATGATTGAGATGGTGGGTGGGTGAGAAGATGGGTGAGTGAATGATTGAGGTGGTGGGTGAGTGATATGGTGGGTGGGTGAGATGGTGGGTGGGTGAGAAGGTGGGTGAGTGAATGATTGAGATGGTGGGTGGGTGAGAAGATGGGTGAGTGAATGATTGAGGTGGTGGGTGAGTGATATGGTGGGTGGGTGAGATGGTGGGTGGGTGAGAAGGTGGATGAGTGGATGATTGAGATGGTGGGTGGGTGAGAAGATGGGTGAGTGAATGATTGAGGTGGTGGGTGAGTGATATGGTGGGTGGGTGAGATGGTGGGTGGGTGAGAAGGTGGATGAGTGGATGATTGAGATGGTGGGTGAGTGAATGATTGAGATGGTGGATGAGTGATTTGGTGGGTGGGTGAGTGGGTGAGTGAGTGGGTGGGTGGTGGGTGGGTGGGTGAGGTGGTGAGTGGGTGGGAGTGGGGAGGTGAGTGGGTGAGTGAGTGTGGTGGGTGGTGGGTGAGTGGGTGGTGGGTGAGTGGGTGGGGGTGAGTGGGTGGGTGAGGGGTGGTGAGTGAGTGAGTGGTGATGAGTGTACGACTCAACAGCTGGCGGGTGAGACAGCTGAATGAGAACAGCGTCAAGGGGGTCACAATGTATGGGTGAGTGGGTGGGTGAGTGGGTGGGTGAGTGGGTGGGTGGGTGAGTGGGTGAGTGAGTGAGTGGGTGGGTGGGTGGGTGGGTGGGTGAGTGGGTGAGTGGGTGGGTGAGTGGGTGGGTGAGTGAGTGGGTGGGTGGGTGGGTGAGTGTATGAGTGAGTGAGTGTATGAGTGGGTGAGAGGGTGAGTGAGTGAGTATAGAGTGATTGAGTGTGTGGTGATGGGTGAGGAGTGGGTGAGTGAGTGGGTGATGGGTGAGGTGGGGTGGGTGGTGGGTGGGTGGGAGTGAGTGAGTGAGTGGGTGGGTGAGTGATTGAGTCACGTACGACTCAAACAGCTGGCGGGTGAGACAGCTGAACTGAGAACGCGTCAAGGGGGTCACAATGTATGGGTGAGTGGGTGGGTGAGTGGGTGGGTGAGTGGGTGGGTGGGTGAGTGGGTGAGTGAGTGGGTGGGTGGGTGAGTGGGTGGGTGGGTGAGTGAGTGAGTGGGTGGGTGAGTGGGTGGGTGGGGAGTGGGTGAGTGAGTGGGTGGGTGAGTGGGTGGGTGGGTGGGTGAGTGGGTGAGTGGAGTGGGTGGGTGAGTGGGTGGGGTGGGTGGTGAGTGGGTGAGTGAGTGGGTGGGTGGGTGGGTGAGTGGGTGAGTGAGTGGGTGGGTGAGTGGGTGGGTGAGTGGGTGAGTGGTGGGTGGGTGGGTGGGTGAGTGGTGGTGAGTGGGTGGGTGAGTGGGTGGGTGAGTGAGTGAGTGGGTGAGTGGTGGGTGAGTGAGCGTGGGTGCGTGGTGAGTGAGTGGGTGAGTGAGTGGGTGGGTGGAGTGTATGAGTGAGTGAGTGTATGAGTGGGTGAGAGGGTGAGTGAGTGAGTATATGGTGATTGAGTGTGTGAGTGACGTGGGTGAGTGAGTGGGTGAGTGGGTGGGTGAGTGCGTGAGTGAGTAGGTGGGTGAGTGATTGAGTCACGTCGACTCAAACAGCTGGCGGGTGAGGCAGCTGAACTGAACAGCGTCAAGGGGGTCTCGCTATGAGTGGGTGAGTGAGTGGGTGAGTGGGTGAGTGAGTGGGTGGGGTGAGTGGGTGGGTGAGTGGGTGAGTGAGTGAGTGGGTGAGTGGTGGGTGCGTGGGTGGGTGGGTGAGTGGTGAGTGTGTATGTATGAGTGTGTGAGTGAGTGTGTGAGTGAGTGGTGAGTGAGTGGGTGAGTGAGTGGGTGAGTGAGTGTGTGATGGGTGGGTGAGTGGGGGTGAGTGGGTGAGTGGTGNAGTGGTGAGTGAGTGTATGAGTGAGTGTATGAGTGAGTGTACGAGTGGGTGTATGAGCGAGTGAGTAAGTGAGCGGCTGGTGAGGTGGGTGCGTGAGTGTATGAGTGAGTGAGTGTATGAGTGATTATGAGTGAGTGTTGAGTGAGTGAGTGTGTGAGTGGTGGTGAGTGAGTGAGTGTATGAGCAAGTGATGTGAGCGAGCGAGTGAGCGAGCGGTGAGCGAGCGAGTGAGCGAGCGGTGAGCGAGCGAGTGAGCGAGCGAGTGAGCGAGCGAGTGAGTGAGGTGGGTGGTGAGCGTCTGCTGAGGATACGACCCAGAACTTCCAGTTGCACTGCGTCTGCTGCCGCACGTAGGCTGCGTACATCTCGTGCAGTCGCTCGCTGCGCCGCCGCTGCTGGCTGTTGCCCGCACGGCACCCCGCTGTCAGGCAGCTGCTGCTGGCACAACTGCAGCAGGAGCAGCAGTAGCAGCAGTAGCAGCAGTATCAGTACCAGTAGTATAATTAGCAGTAGCAGCAGTATCAGCAGCAGTAGTAGTAGCAGCAGTAGTATAATTAGCAGTAGCAGCAGTAGCAGCAGTATCAGCAGCAGAGTATAATTAGCAGTAGTAGCAGCAGTATCAGTAGTAGTAGCAGCAGTATATAATTAGCAGTATCAGTAGTAGTAGCAGCAGTAGCAGCAGTAGTATAATTAGCAGCAGCAGCAGCAGCAGTATCAGTAGTAGTAGCAGCAGTAGTATAATTAGCAGTAGCAGCACGGTAGCAGCAGTATCAGTACCAGTAGTATAATTAGCAGTAGCAACAGTAGCAGCAGCAGTAGTATAATTAGCAGCAGCAGCAGCAGTAGCAGCAGTAGCAGCAGTATCAGTACCAGTAGTATAATTAGCAGTAGCAGCAGCGGTAGCAGCAGTAGAATCAGCAGTAGTATCATTAGCAGTAGCATCAGTAGTAGCAATAGCAGCAGCAATATCAGCAGCAGTAGCAGTATCAGTAGCAGCAGTAGTATCACTATCATCAGTAGCAGCAGCAGCAGTTGTAGCAGTATCATTAGCAGTAGCATCATTAGCAGCAGTAGCAGCAGTATTAGCAGTAGTATCATGAGTATCATCAGCAGCAGCAGTAGCAGCAGTAGCAGCAGTAGTAGCAGCAGTAGCAGTATCAGTAGCAGCAGTAGTAGCATATCATCAGTAGCAGCAGCAGTACCATCAGTATCATCAGTAGCAGCAGTAGCAGCAGTATTAGTAGCATATCATGAGTATCATCAGCAGCAGCAGTAGCAGCAGCAGCAGCAGTAGCAGCAGCAGCAGCAGTAGCAGCAGCAGTAGCAGCAGCAGTAGTATCATTAGCAGTAGCATCAGCAGTAGTATCAGTTAGTAGTAGTAGCAGCAGAAGCAGTTAGCAGCAGCATCATCAGCATCAGTAGCAGCAGTAGTAGCAGTAGAAAGCAGTAGCAGCAGTAGTATTGCAGTAGTATCATCAGTATCATCAGTAGCAGCAGAAGCAGTACTAGCAGCAACATCATCAGCAGCAGTAGCAGCAGCAAGTAGTAAGTAGCAGCAGTAGCAGCAGTAGTATCATT
>WFAB01002510.1:10000-35738 GCA_018977245.1 Lethenteron camtschaticum | reverse complement strand
TGAGTGGATGAGTGGTTGAGTGGTTGAGTGGTTGAGTGGTTGAGTGGTTGAGTGGATTGAGTGGTTGAGTGGTTGAGTGGTTGAGTTGAGTGGTTGAGTGGGTGGGAGTGTTGAGGGTGGAGTGATGAGTGGTTGAGTGGTTGAGTGGGAGTGGTTGAGTGGTTGAGTGGTTGAGTGGGTTGGGGGGGGGGGGTGAGGGTGGTTGAGTGGATGGGTGGTTGAGTGGTTTGAGTTGAGTTGAGGATGAGTGGTTGAGTGGTTTGATGATGAGTGGTTAGTTTGATGTTGAGTGGTTGAGTGATTGAGTGGTTGTGTGAGTGTTGATTGTTGAGTGGTTGATGTTGAGTGGTGAGTGGTTGGTGGATGTGGTTGAGTGGTTGAGTGGATGAGTGGTTGAGTGGTTGAGTGGTTGAGTGGTTGAGTGGTTTTCACCTCGTTTACCACGTGTTGGCCGTCGTCATCAGCCACGTGTTGGTAGACGTCATCAGTCACGTGTTGGTAGACGTCATCAGCCACGTGCTGGCTGACGTCATCATCCACGTGCTGGCTGACGTCATCTGCCAGGTGCTGATCGACGTCATCAGTCACGTGTTGATCGACGTCATCAGCCAGTCTCTTGCCCGGGGCCAGGGCAGTCCCAGCCCGTGCCCGCACTGTGAGAGGTGGCAAAGGCAAAGCTCCCCCAGGTAGCCTCTAGCAGGGCTGTAGGGGCAAGTGCTGCTAGTGGCGAGTAGCAGCACCTATGGTGTACACACAGACAAAGCTCCCCCAGGTAGCCTCTAGCAGGGCTGTAGGGGCAAGTGCTGCTAGTGGCGAGTAGCAGCGCCTATGATGTACACACAGACAAAGCTCCCCCAGGTAGCCTCTAGCAGGGTTGCAGGGGCAAGTGCTGTTAGCGAGCACCTATGAAGGCTACCGGCACTGTGGCACACGAGGGGTGGGTGGCCTGCTCCACGCCCGGTCGCCTTTGTCTCCCCAGTGCTAGCGATGTTCACTACACTACACCACCGCTACACCAGCTACTCATTTGAGGCTGAGTTGACATAGGAGAGGCCCAGGTACCGTGCTGTAAGAGTCTCTGTGGGTCTCTGTTGGTCTGTGTGGGTCTCTGCGGGTCTGTATGGGTCTCTATGGGTCTCTGCGGGTCTCTGTGGGTCTCTGTGGGTCTCTATGGGTCTCTATGGGTCTCTGCGGGTCTCTGTGGGTCTCTATGGGTCTCTATGGGTCTCTGTGGGTCTCTGTGGGTCTGTGTGGGTCTCTGTAGGTCTGTATGGGTCTCTGTGGGTCTCTGTGGGTCTGTATGGGTCTCTGTGGGTCTCTGTGGGTCTCTGTGGGTCTCTGTGGGTCTCTATGGGTCTCTATGGGTTTCTGTGGGTCTCTGTGGGTCTCTGTGGGTCTCTGTGGGTCTCTGTGGGTCTGTATGGGTCTCTGCGGGTCTCTGTGGGTCTCTATGGGTCTCTATGGGTCTCTGTGGGTCTCTGTGGGTCTCTGTGGGTCTGTATGGGTCTCTGCGGGTCTCTGTGGGTCTCTATGGGTCTCTATGGGTCTCTGTGAATCTCTATGGGTCTCTGTGGGTCTGTGTGGGTCTCTGTGGGTCTGTATGGGTCTGTATGGGTCTCTGTGGGTCTGTATGGGTCTCTGTGGGTCTGTAAGGGTCTCTGTGGGTCTGTATGGGTCTCTGTGGGTCTGTATGGGTCTCTGTGGGTATGGGTCTCTGTGAGTCTCTGTGGGTCTCTATGGGTCTCTGTGGGTCTGTATGGGTCTCTGTGGGTCTCTGTGGGTCTATATGGGTCTCTGTGTGTCTCTATGGGTCTTTGTGAGTCTGTATGGGTCTCTGTGGGTCTGTATGGGTTTCTGTGGGTCTCTGTGGGTCTGTATGGGTCTGTATGGGTCTGTATGGGTCTGTATGGGTCTCTGTGGGTCTGTATGGGTCTCTGTGGGTCTGTATGGGTCTGTATGGGTCTGTATGGGTCTCTGTGGGTCTCTATGGGTCTCTGTGGGTCTGTATGGGTCTCTGTGGGTCTGTATGGGTTTCTGTGGGTCTCTGTGGGTCTTTGTGGGTCTGTATGGGTCTCTGTGGGTCTCTATGGGTCTCTGTGGGTCTGTATGGGTCTCTGTGGGTCTGTATGGGTCTCTGTGTGTCTCTATGGGTCTTTGTGGGTCTGTATGGGTCTCTGTGGGTCTGTATGGGTTTCTGTGGGTCTCTGTGGGTCTGTATGGGTCTGTATGGGTCTCTGTGGGTCTCTATGGGTCTCTGTGGGTCTGTATGGGTCTCTGTGGGTCTCTATGGGTCTCTGCGGGTCTCTGTGGGTCTCTGTGGGTCTCTATGGGTCTCTGTGGGGCTGGATTGTGTGAGGAGCTCACAAATCCTTGAAAGATCTGGACAAAGTCCCATCAGTGAGCTCCTCCGGCAGGCAAGGCTGCGTTGGCTGGGTCATGTAGCCCGCATGCCCAGCCACCGCATGCCTAAACAGGTTTTGTTCGGCCGGATCGAGGGGGCTAAACGGGCGCGGCACGGGCTAGAGAAGAGATGGAGTGACGTGGTACAGGAGGACGTGGAGCTGAGTGGACTTGCCGATGATTGGTACCAGCGGTGTCAAGATCGGCCTCTGTGGAAGAGGCTCGTGAAGGACGCTACTGGGCAGTTGGAGGCAGTCGCCCTCCAACAACAACGGAGGGCGGAGGAGCGACGCTCACAACAACGAGCGGAGCGCCGGGTGGCTAAAGCACAGCAAGGTCGTACAGTAGGGGGCACAGGTGGTGCATCAGCCAGTCGTCTCAGTCGATCCGTGGCACCTGCTGGGTCTGCCCCGTGACCTCCTGCCAGCGGGCGTTCGACACTTCACGTGGCCTCAAGGTGCACCTGGCCTGGCACAAGCGTCGTGGTGACGTCACCGCCACTGAGCAACAATGGAGGTCGTTTCGTTTACGTGACAAATCCCTTATTGATTGGCCGTGTCGGGTGGTGGAGGCTTACACATATCCTCCTTGTGCCGATGTCTGTCTGCTTGTATGTCTGTCTATAGTTTTCTAGTTAGATGTTTGTTGCTATTTCTTTTATGCCTGACGATGATGATTGCTCGTGTTGCAATCGAAACGTCGTAACATGCTATTATTTAATTTATTACTTTATCTTTAGACGTCACTTTACCGAAAGAAACCAAAGAATAAATCCCGCAGTCACGAAAGCTCCAACATTAAGATTGAGGCTAAACGGGAAATATGTGAGGCCATATTCTGTGGGTCTTGTGGTAACGTCACGTAGGCAGGTTCCCACACCCCCCCCCCTTTGTGACGTCACACCCCCCCTTTGTGACGTCACCCCCCCCCCTTTGTGACGTCACTCACCGTGGGCGAGCTGGCACCGCGTGACCGCGAGCAGAGCCCCCAGGGCACAGGAGACGGCGGCTGCCCCCAGGGAGACGGCCAAGAATAAGCAGCCGTAGCGCTCGCCTGGCCAGGGGGGTACAGACACAGATCACTACTCGTACTAGTAGTAGTACTAGTACTAGTAGTAGTACTAGTACTACTAGTACTAGTACTACTACTAGTACTAGTAGTAGTACTAGTACTACTACTAGTACTAGTACCACCACTACCACTACTACCACTACCACTACTACCACTACTACTACTACCACTACTACTACCACTACTACTACTACTACCACTACTACTACTACCACCACTACTACCACTACTACTACTACTACCACTACTACCACTACTACTACCACCACTACTACTACCACTACTACTACTACTACCACTACTACCACTACTACTACTACTACCACTACTACTACTACTACCACCACTACTACCACTACTACTACTACTACCACTACCACCACTACTACTACTACTACCACTACTACTACCACCACTACTACTACCACTACTACCACTACTACTACTACTACCACTACTACCACCACTACTACTACCACTACTACTACTACCACTACTACCACTACTACTACTACCACTACTACTACTACCACTACTACTACTACCACTACTACTACTACCACTACTACTACTACCACTACTACTACTACCACTACTACTACTACTACCACTACTACTACTACCACCACTACTACTACCACTACTACTACTACTACCACTACTACTACCACTACTACTACTACTACCACTACCACACTACTACTACTACCACTACTACTACACCACTACTACTACCACTACTACCACTACTACTACTACTACCACTACTACCACTACTACTACTACCACTACTACTACTACTACTACCACTACTACTACTACCACTACTACTACTACCACTACTACTACTACCACTACCACTACTACTACTACCACTACTACTACTACCACTACTACTACTACCACTACCACTACTACTACTACCACTACTACTACTACCACTACTACTACTACTACCACTACTACTACTACCACCACTACTACTACTACCACTACTACTACTACTACCACTACTACTACTACCACTACTACTACCACTACTACTACTACCACTACTACTACTACCACTACTACTACCACTACTACTACTACCACTACTACTACTACCACTACTACTACCACTACTACTACCACTACTACTACTACCACTACTACTACTACTACTACCACTACTACTACTACTACTACCACTACTACTACCACTACTACTACTACCACTACTACTACTACTACTACCACTACTACTACTACTACTACCACTACTACTACTACTACTACCACTACTACTACTACTACTACCACTACTACTACCACTACTACTACTACCACTACTACTACTACCACTACTACTACCACTACTACTACCACTACTACTACCACTACTACCACTACCACTACTACTACTACCACTACTACTACCACTACTACTACTACTACCACTACTACTACTACTACCCACTACTACTACTACCACTACTACTACTAGTACTAGTAGTAGTACTAGTACTAGTAGTAGTACTAGTAGTAGTAGTGGTAGTAGTAGTAGTACTACTACTAGTACTAGTACCACCACTACCACTACTACCACTACTACTACCACTACCACCACTACCACCACTACCACTACCACCACTACCACTACTACTACTACTACCACTACTACCACCACTACTACTACTACTACCACTACTACTACTACCACCACTACCACTACCACCACTACCACTACTACTACCACTACTACTACTACCACTACTACCACCACTACTACTACTACCACTACTACTACCACTACTACTACTACCACTACTACCACCACTACTACTACTACCACTACTACTATTACCACTACTACCACTACTACTACCACCACTACTACCACTACTACTACTACCACTACTACTACCACTACTACTACTACCACTACTACCACCACTACTACTACTACCACTACTACTACTACCACTACTACCACTACTACTATTACCACTACTACCACTACTACTACCACCACTACTACCACTACTACCACCACTACTACTACTACACTACCACTACTACTACTACCACTACTACTACTACCACTACTACTACCACTACTACCACTACTACTACTACTACCACTACTACCACTACTACTACTACTACCACTACTACCACTACCACCACTACCACTACTACCACCACTACCACCACCACTACCACCACTACCACCACCACTACCACTACTACAACCACCACTACCACCACTACCACCACCACCACTACCACCACTACCACCACCACTGCCACTACTACCACTACCACCACCACCACTACCACCACTCCCACCCCCGCGGCACTGGTTTTACCACGCCACACCACTACACCACCACTACACCACCACCACCACTACACCACCACTACACCACCACCACCACTACACCACCACCACTACACCACCACTACACCACCACTACACCACCACTACACCACCACTACACCACCACTACACCACCACGATGTTGTGTGGATGCGCCGATGCCGGAACAACGTGTTGGTAATTACAAGCCCATGGGCTGCACGAAAATCTATCAGCCTCCTACCGTTGTTATTGAGCTGATCTGGCCCATGCCTTCCAATCACTCCAGACCAGGTGCCAGCATCATGACCAACTCGGGCATTGAAGTCACCCAACAAGATGACTCTGTCCCGAGTGGCCACTTTAGCCAGCACCTGTGACAGGAGGTCATAGAAGGCATCTGACTCATCGGCCTTAACTGCATCCCTCCATGGATGTTGGTCTTCGGTGGAGGCATAAGTAACCACGACCACCACTCCTCGCCTCCGGTTGATGGGAAGGCGAGCCCAAAGTAGCCTGGGGCTTACAGCTTCCCACACCTCACCGCCACGCTCCCACGCCCCCCTCATTATTTTGTTCAGAAGAAGAGCCACTCCCTGTTGTTTGGCAGTCTCCTGCCCCGAGTAGAGGACTGTCCACCCCTCATGGTGGCAGGAGCCAGAGCCGGTCCTCCGGACCTCCTGAATGCCGCAGAGATCCAGGCGGTACCGGTCCAGCTCCCGACAGAGGAGTGGCAGCCTCTCCTCCGCAGTGAGCGTTCGAACATTCTACGTGGCCACACGAAGTGGCTTTTTGTTGTTTCTGGAGGAGCCCCGAGGGTGAAGATTCAATCTCCTGGCTCCGCCAAATGGGGTTTGGCCAGGAGACGTCATAGACACTCACCCATTCACTCACTCACTCACACACTCACATGCACACTCACATGCACACTCACACACACACTCACATACTCACAAACTCACAAACTCACACACTCACTCACACACACACTCACACACTCACTCACACACTCACATGCACACTCACACACTCATTCATACACTCAGTCATATGCTCACACACTCACACGCACAATTACACTCACTCACACACTCACTCACTCACACACTCACTCACACACTCACTCACACACTCACACACTCACTCACTCACCCACTCACTCACTCACACACTCACACACTCACTCACACACTCACTCACACACTCACTCACACACTCACACACTCACTCACTCACTCACACACTCACACACTCACTCACACACTCACTCACACACTCACACACTCACTCACTCACACACTCACTCACTCACACACTCACACACTCACTCACTCACACACTCACTCACTCACACACTCACACACTCACTCACTCACACACTCACACACTCACTCACACACTCACTCACACACTCACACACTCACACACTCACACACTCACACACTCACACACTCACTCACTCACACACTCACACACTCACTCACACACTCAAACACTCACTCACACACACTCTTACACTCACTCACCCACTCACTCACTCACACACTCACGCACTCACTCATTCACCAACTCACTCAGACACTCAGACACTCACACTCTCACACACTCAAACACTCACTCACACACACTCACTCACACACACACACCCACTCAAACACTCACTCACACACACTCATACACTCACTCACCCACTCACTCACACACTCACGCACTCACTCACTCACCAACTCACTCAGACACTCAGACACTCACACTCTCACACACTCAAACACTCACTCACACACACTCACTCACCCACTCACCCACTCACACACTCACTCACCCACTCACACACTCATACACTCACTCACACACTCACACACTCATACACTCACTCACTCACCCACTCACACACTCACACACACACTCACACACTCACTCACTCACTCATACACTCACTCACATGCTCACAAATTCACACGCACAATTACACACTCTAACACACTCAAACACTCATCCACCCACTCACTCATACACACGCTCACTCATTCACTCACTCATTCACACACTCACTCACCCACTCACACACTCACACACTCACTCACTCACACGCTCACTCATTCACTCACTCACTCATTCACTCACTCATTCACACACTCACTCACTCACCCACTCACACACTCACTCACTCACACACTCACTCACACACTCAAACACTCACACACTCACACACTCACTCACCCACTCACACACTCACTCACACACTCACTCACACACTCAAACACTCACACACTCACACACTCACTCACCCACTCACACACTCACACACTCACTCACTCACACGCTCACTCATTCACTCACTCATTCACTCACTCATTCACTCACTCATTCACACACTCACACACTCACTCACCCACTCACACACTCACTCACACACTCACTCACTCACATGCTCACAAATTCACACGCACAATTACACACTCTCACACACTTAAACACTCACCCACCCACTCACTCACACACATGCTCACTCATTCACTTACTCATTCACTCACTCACTCACTCACCCACTCACACACTCACACACTCACTCACACACACACTCATTCACTCATACACTCACTCACTCACCCACTCACACACACACTCACTCACACACTCATACACTCACTCACCCACTCACCCACTCACACACTCACTCACACACTCACTCACCCACTCACCCACTCACACACTCACTCACCCACTCACTCACCCACTCACACACTCACTCACCCACTCACTCACCCACTCACACACTCACTCACACACTCATACACTCACTCACCCACTCACACACTCACACACTCACTCACACACACACTCATTCACTCATACACTCACTCACTCACCCACTCACACACTCACACACACACTCACACACTCATACACTCACTCACTCACACACTCACTCACACACTCACTCACACACTCACTCACACACTCACACACGTGCCCGTGTCAAACCTATCGACTTTAGAGAAGAGCTTTACAGCTCATATGATTCCTCCGTGGGAAAGGGCAGAGCGTGGAAACGGCAGGCGGTCATCTGCCGTTTGGGGGTCAAATCGGGGGCAGCACAACGCTGACCCAAAGGGCATCGGTTCAACACACGGGGAACCGATAAACACAGAATTGTGGTCATTGCTTTAGTGGGTTGGGTGAGTGTGTAAGTAGGTGAGTGAGTGTGTAGGTAGGTAAGTGAGTGTGTGAGTGTGTGTAGGTGAGTGTGTGAGTGAGTGAGTAGGTGAGTGAGTGAGTAGGTGAGTGAGTGAGTAGGTAGGTAAGTGAGTGTGTGAGTGTGTGTGTAGGTGAGTGAGTGAGTGTGTGTGTGAGTGAGTGAGTAGGTGAGTGAGTGAGTGTGTAAGTTGGTGAGTGATGTAGGTAGGTAAGTGAGTGTGTGAGTGTGTGTGTAGGTGAGTGAGTGAGTGTGTGTGTGAGTGAGTGAGTAGGTGAGTGAGTGAGTGTGTAAGTTGGTGAGTGATGTAGGTAGGTAAGTGAGTGTGTGAGTGTGTGTGTAGGTGAGTGAGTGAGTGTGTGTGTGAGTGAGTGAGTAGGTGAGTGAGTGAGTGTGTAAGTTGGTGAGTGATGTAGGTAGGTAAGTGAGTGTGTGAGTGTGTGTGTAGGTGAGTGAGTGAGTGTATGAGAGAGTGAGTGTGTAGGTGAGTGAGTGAGTGTATGAGTGAGTGTGAAGGTGAGTGAGTGAGTAGGTGAGTGAGTGAGTAGGTGAGTGAGTGAGTGTGTAGGTGAGTGAGTGAGTAGGTGAGTGAGCGAGTGTGTAAGTTGGTGAGTGAGTGTGTAGGTAGGTAAGTGAGTGTGTGAGTGTGTGTGTAGGTGAGTGAGTGAGTGTATGAGTGAGTGAGTGTGAAGGTGAGTGAGTGAGTAGGTGAGTGAGTGAGTGTGTAGGTGAGTGAGTGAGTAGGTAAGTGAGTGAGTGTGTAGGTGAGTGAGTGAGTAGGTAAGTGAGTATGTGTGAAGGTGAGTGAGTGAGTGGGTGAGTGTGTAAGTAGGTGAGTGAGTGTGTGAGTGTGTGTGTAGGTGAGTGAGTGAGTGTGTGTGTGAGTGAGTGTGTGAGTGTGTGTGTAGGTGAGTGAGTGTGTAAGTTGGTGAGTGTGTTTGTAGGTAGGTAGGTGAGTGTGTGAGTGTGTGAGTAGGTGAGTGAGTGAGTAGGTGTGTGAGTGAGTGTGTAGGTAGGTAAGTGTGTGAGTGTGTGTGTAGGTGAGTGAGTGAGTGTGTGAGTGAGTGAGTGAGTGTGAAGGTGAGTGAGTGAGTAGGTGAGTGAGTGTGTAAGTAGGTGAGTGAGTGTGTAGGTAGGTGAGTGTGTGAGTGTGTGAGTGTGTGAGTGTGTAGGTGAGTGAGTGTGTGAGTGTGTAGGTGAGTGAGTGTGTAGGTGAGTGAGTGTGTGAGTGTGTAGGTGAGTGAGTGTGTGAGTGTGTAGGTGAGTGAGTGTGTAGGTGAGTGAGTGTGTGTGTAGGTGAGTGAGTGAGTGTATGAGTGAGTGAGTGTGAAGGTGAGTGAGTAGGTGAGTGAGTGAGTGTGTAAGTTGGTGAGTGTGTAGGTAGGTAAGTGAGTGTGTGAGTGTGTGTGTAGGTGAGTGAGTGAGTGTGTAGGTGAGTGAGTGTGTAGGTGAGTAAGTGAGTGTGTAGGTGAGTGAGTGAGTGAGTAGGTGAGTGTGTAGGTGAGTGAGTGTGTGAGTGTGTAGGTAGGTGAGTGAGTGTGTAGGTGAGTGAGTGAGTGTATAGGTAGGTGAGTAAGTGAGTGTGTAGGTGAGTGTGTGAGTGTGTAGGTAGGTTAGTGAGTGTGTAGGTGAGTGAGTGAGTATATAGGTAGGTGAGTGAGTGAGTGAGTGTGTCGGTGAGTGAGTGTGTGAGTGAGTGTGTGTGTGAGTGTGTAGGTGAGTGAGTGAGTGTGTAGGTAGGTGAGTGTGTAGGTGAGTGAGTGAGTGTGTGAGTGAGTGTATGTGTGAATGAGTGTGTGAGTGAGTGAGTGTATGAGTGAGTGAGTGTATGAGTGTGTGAGTGAGTGAGTGTGTGAGTGAGTGTGTGAGTTTTTGAGTATGTGAATGAGTGTGTATGTAGGTGAGTGAGTGAGTGTGTTTGTGAGTGTGTAGGTGAGTGAGTGAGTGTGTAGGTGAGTGAGTGAGTAGGTGAGTAAGTGAGTGAGTGAGTAGGTGAGTGAGTGAGTGTGTAGGTAGGTGAGTGAGTGTGTAGGTGAGTGAGTGTGTTGGTGAGTGAGTGTGTAGGTAGGTAAGTGAGTGTGTAGGTGAGTGAGTGAGCGAGTGAGTGAGTAGATGAGTGAGTGAGTGTGTAGGTGAGTAAGTGAGTGAGTGAGTAGGTGAGTGAGTGAGTGTGTAGGTAGGTGAGTGAGTGAGTGTGTAGGTGAGTGAGTGTGTTGGTGAGTGAGTGTGTAGGTAGGTAAGTGAGTGTGTAGGTGAGTGAGTGAGCGAGTGAGTGAGTAGGTGAGTGAGTGTGTAGGTTAGTAAGTGAGTGAGTGAGTAGGTGAGTGAGTGAGTGTGTAGGTGAATGAGTGAGTGAGTAGGTGAGTGAGTGAGTGTGTAGGTGAATGAGTGAGTGTGTAGGTGAGTGAGTGAGTAGGTGAGTGAGCGAGTGTGTAAGTTGGTGAGTGAGTGTGTAGGTAGGTAAGTGAGTGTGTGAGTGTGTGTGTAGGTGAGTGAGTGAGTGTATGAGTGAGTGAGTGTGAAGGTGAGTGAGTGAGTAGGTGAGTGAGTGAGTGTGTAGGTGAGTGAGTGAGTAGGTAAGTGAGTGAGTGTGTAGGTGAGTGAGTGAGTAGGTAAGTGAGTATGTGTGAAGGTGAGTGAGTGAGTGGGTGAGTGTGTAAGTAGGTGAGTGAGTGTGTGAGTGTGTGTGTAGGTGAGTGAGTGAGTGTGTGTGTGAGTGAGTGTGTGAGTGTGTGTGTAGGTGAGTGAGTGTGTAAGTTGGTGAGTGTGTTTGTAGGTAGGTAGGTGAGTGTGTGAGTGTGTGAGTAGGTGAGTGAGTGAGTAGGTGAGTGAGTGAGTGTGTAGGTAGGTAAGTGTGTGAGTGAGTGTGAAGGTGAGTGAGTGAGTGTGTGAGTGAGTGAGTGAGTGTGAAGGTGAGTGAGTGAGTAGGTGAGTGAGTGTGTAAGTAGGTGAGTGAGTGTGTAGGTAGGTGAGTGTGTGAGTGTGTGAGTGTGTAGGTGAGTGAGTGTGTGAGTGTGTAGGTGAGTGAGTGTGTAGGTGAGTGAGTGTGTGAGTGTGTAGGTGAGTGAGTGTGTGAGTGTGTAGGTGAGTGAGTGTGTAGGTGAGTGAGTGTGTGTGTAGGTGAGTGAGTGAGTGTATGAGTGAGTGAGTGTGAAGGTGAGTGAGTAGGTGAGTGAGTGAGTGTGTAAGTTGGTGAGTGTGTAGGTAGGTAAGTGAGTGTGTGAGTGTGTGTGTAGGTGAGTGAGTGAGTGTGTAGGTGAGTGAGTGTGTAGGTGAGTAAGTGAGTGTGTAGGTGAGTGAGTGAGTGAGTAGGTGAGTGTGTAGGTGAGTGAGTGTGTGAGTGTGTAGGTAGGTGAGTGAGTGTGTAGGTGAGTGAGTGAGTGTATAGGTAGGTGAGTAAGTGAGTGTGTAGGTGAGTGTGTGAGTGTGTAGGTAGGTTAGTGAGTGTGTAGGTGAGTGAGTGAGTATATAGGTAGGTGAGTGAGTGAGTGAGTGTGTCGGTGAGTGAGTGTGTGAGTGAGTGTGTGTGTGAGTGTGTAGGTGAGTGAGTGAGTGTGTAGGTAGGTGAGTGTGTAGGTGAGTGAGTGAGTGTGTGAGTGAGTGTATGTGTGAATGAGTGTGTGAGTGAGTGAGTGTATGAGTGAGTGAGTGTATGAGTGTGTGAGTGAGTGAGTGTGTGAGTGAGTGTGTGAGTTTTTGAGTATGTGAATGAGTGTGTATGTAGGTGAGTGAGTGAGTGTGTTTGTGAGTGTGTAGGTGAGTGAGTGAGTGTGTAGGTGAGTGAGTGAGTAGGTGAGTAAGTGAGTGAGTGAGTAGGTGAGTGAGTGAGTGTGTAGGTAGGTGAGTGAGTGTGTAGGTGAGTGAGTGTGTTGGTGAGTGAGTGTGTAGGTAGGTAAGTGAGTGTGTAGGTGAGTGAGTGAGCGAGTGAGTGAGTAGATGAGTGAGTGAGTGTGTAGGTGAGTAAGTGAGTGAGTGAGTAGGTGAGTGAGTGAGTGTGTAGGTAGGTGAGTGAGTGAGTGTGTAGGTGAGTGAGTGTGTTGGTGAGTGAGTGTGTAGGTAGGTAAGTGAGTGTGTAGGTGAGTGAGTGAGCGAGTGAGTGAGTAGGTGAGTGAGTGTGTAGGTTAGTAAGTGAGTGAGTGAGTAGGTGAGTGAGTGAGTGTGTAGGTGAATGAGTGAGTGTGTAGGTGAGTGAGTGTGTAGGTGAGTGAGCGAGTGAGTGAGTAGGTGAGTGAGTTGGTGTGTGAGTGAGTGAGTGTGTTGGTGAGTGTGTTGGTGAGTGAGTTGGTGAGTGAGTGGCTGAGTGAGTGAGTTGGTGAGTGAGTTGGTGAGTGAGTAGGTGAGTATGTGTGTAAGTGAGTGAGTGAGTAGGTGAGTGAGTGAGTGTGTTGGTGAGTGAGTCGGTGAGTGAGTTGGTGTGTGAGTAGGTGAGTATGTGTGTAAGTGAGTGAGTGAGTAGGTGAGTGAGTGAGTTGGTGAGTGAGTTGGTGAGTGAGCGAGTGAGTGAGTGTGTAGGTAGGAAAGTGAGTGTGTAGGTGAGTGAGTGAGCGAGTGAGTGTGTAGGTGAGTGAGTTGGGGAGTGAGTTGGTGAGTGATTTGGTGAGTGAGCGAATGAGTGAGTGAGTTGGTGAGTGAGTTGGTGAGTGAGTAGGTGAGTGAGTGAGTTGGTGAGTGAGTTGGTGAGTGAGTTGGTGAGTGAGTTGGTGAGTGAGTGAGTGGCTGAGTGAGTGTGTGGGTGAGTGAGTGGCTGAGTGAGCGAGTTGGTGAGTGAGTTGGTGAGTGAGTAGGTGAGTGAGTGAGTGAGTTGGTGAGTGAGTGGCTGAGTGAGTTGGTGAGTGAGTAGGTGCGTATCTGTGTAAGTGAGTGAGTGAGCAAGTTGGTGAGTGAGTGAGTAGGTGAGTGAGTTGGTGAGTGAGTTGGTGAGTGAATGAGTGTGTTGGTGAGTGGCTGAGTGAGTGTGTAGGTGAGTGAGTTGGTGAGTGAGTTGGTGAGCGGCCTCACCTAACAATGTGACGATGTCTATGAGGGTGAGGCTGATGTCGATGAGCGATGCCATGCTGCTGGGTCCTACAGAGTCCTACAGGGTCCTACAGAGTCCTACAGGGTCCTACAGAGTCCTACAGAGTCCTACAGAGTCCTACAGGGTCCTACAGAGTCCTACAGAGTCCTACAGGGTCCTACAGGGTCCTACAGAGTCCTACAGGGTCCTACAGGGTCCTACAGAGTCCTACAGAGTCCTACAGGGTTCTACAGGGTCCTACAGAGTCCTACAGGGTCCTACAGGGTCCTACAGAGTCCTACAGAGTCCTACAGGGTCCTACAGAGTCCTACAGGGTCCTACAGAGTCCTACAGGGTCCTACAGAGTCCTACAGGGTCCTACAGGGTCCTACAGAGTCCTACAGAGTCCTACAGGGTTCTACAGGGTCCTACAGAGTCCTACAGGGTCCTACAGGGTCCTACAGAGTCCTACAGAGTCCTACAGGGTCCTACAGAGTCCTACAGAGTCCTACAGGTCCTACAGAGTCCTACAGGTCCTACAGAGTCCTACAGGGTCCTACAGAGTCCTACCGGGTCCTACAGGGTCCTACAGAGTCCTACAGAGTCCTACAGTCCTATAGGGTCCTGTTTCAAGGTCTAGGAGGTTGCTGGGTCTAGTTGGGTGGTACTACAACTCACTACGACTACTACTGCTACTCCCCCCTCACCCCGCCCCTTCCCCAGCCCCGCCCCTTCCCCCCTCTATGGGTCTCTGTGTGGTGATGAGTCTGTGGGTCTCTGTGTGGTGATGAGTCCATGGGTCTCTGTGTGGTGAGTCTATGGGTCTCTGTGTGGTGATGAGTCCATGAGTCTCTGTGTGGTGAGTCTATGGGTCTCTGTGTGGTGATGAGTCCATGAGTCTCTGTGTGGTGAGTCTATGGGTCTCTGTGTGGTGATGAGTCTGTGGGTCTCTGTGTGGTGATGAGTCCATGGGTCTCTGTGTGGTGAGTCTATGGGTCTCTGTGTGGTGGTGAGTCCATGCGTCTCTGTGTGGTGAGTCTATGGGTCTCTGTGTGGTGATGAGTCTATGGGTCTCTGTGTGATGAGTCTATGGGTCTCTGTGTGGTGATGAGTCTATGGGTCTCTGTGTGATGAGTTTATGGGTCTTTGTGTGGTGATGAGTATGTGGGTCTTTGCTGTGTGATGAGTCTATGGGTCTCTGTGTGGTGATGAGTCCATGGGTCTCTGTGTGGTGAGTCTATGGGTCTCTGTGTGGTAAGTCTGTGGGTCTCTGTGTGGTGATGAGTCCATGGGTCTCTGTGTGGTGATGAGTCCATGGGTCTCTGTGTGATGAGTCTGTGGGTCTCTGTGTGATGAGTCTATGGGTCTCTCTGTGTGATGAGTCTATGGGTCTCTGTGTGTGATGAGTCCATGGGTCTCTGTGTGATGAGTCTATGGGTCTCTGTGTGTGATGAGTCCATGGGTCTCTGTGTGATGAGTCTATGGGTCTCTGTGTGATGAGTCTGTGGGTCTCTGTGTGATGAGTCTATGGGTCTCTGTGTGGTGATGAGTCCATGGGTCTCTGTGTGGTGAGTCTATGGGTCTCTGTGTGATGAGTCTGTGGGTCTCTGTGTGATGAGTTTGTGGGTCCCTGTGTGGTGATGAGTCCATGGGTCTCTGTGTGGTGATGAGTCTATGGGTCTCTGTGTGGTGATGAGTCCATGGGTCTCTGTGTGGTGATGAGTCTATGGGTCTCTGTGTGGTGAGTATGTGGGTCTCTGTGTGGTGATGAGTCTGTGGGTCTCTGTGTGGTGGTGAGTCTGTGGGTCTCTGTGTGGTGAGTCTGTGGGTCTCTGTGTGGTGGTGAGTCTGTGGGTCTCTGTGTGGTGAGTTTGTGGGTCTCTGTGTGATGAGTTTATGGGTCTCTGTGTGGTGGTGAGTCTATGGGTCTCTGTGTGGTGATGAGTCTGTGGGTCTCTGTGTGGTGATGAGTCTATGGGTCTCTGTGTGGTGAGTCTATGGGTCTCTGGTGGTGAGTCTGTGGGTCTCTGTGTGGTGGTGAGTCTATGGGTCTCTGCGTTTGAGGATCAGTGGCGACTATCTGAACCGGTCCTGGGCCTCCCCTAGGTCGACTCAGCCTCAACTGAGAGTAGCTGGTGTAGCAGCGGTGTAGTGAACATCGCTAGCACTGGGGGAGAGACAAAGGCGGCCGGGCGTGGTGCTGGCCACCCACCCCCTTGTGTGTGTAGCCACAGTGCCGGTAGCCTTCATAGGTGCAGCACTTGCCCCTACAGCCCTGCTAGAGGCTACCTGGGGGAGCTTTGTCTGTGTGTGTCTAACACAGCACTTGCCCCTACAGCCCTGCTAGAGGCTACCTGGGGGAGCTTTGTCTGTGTGTGTCTAACACAGCACTTGCCCCTACAGCCCTGCTAGAGGCTACCTGGGGGAGCTTTGTCTGTGTGTGTCTAACACAGCACTTGCCCCTGCGGCCCTGCTAGAGGCTACCTGGGGGAGCTTTGCCTGTGTGTGTCTAACACTGCACTTGCCCCTACAGCCCTGCTAGAGGCTACCTGGGGGAGCTTTGTCTGTGTGTGTCTAACACTGCACTTGCCCCTACAGCCCTGCTAGAGGCTACCTGGGGGAGCTTTGTCTGTGTGTGTCTAACACAGCACTTGCCCCTACAGCCCTGCTAGAGGCTACCTGGGGCAGCTTTGCCTGTGTGTCTAACACTGCACTTGCCCCTACAGCCCTGCTAGAGGCTACCTGGGGGAGCTTTGTCTGTGTGTGTCTAACACAGCACTTGCCCCTACAGCCCTGCTAGAGGCTACCTGGGGGAGCTTTGTCTGTGTGTGTCTAACACTGCACTTGCCCCTACAGCCCTGCTAGAGGCTACCTGGGGCAGCTTTGTCTGCGTCTATGGATCTGGAGGTTTTTCCTCCCTCTAGGCTGGCAACAGCTTCCGGCGGCTCCTGCATTCTCGCTTTCTCCACCACCACCAGCTCCACCACCACCTCCACCATCAGCTCCACCATCAGCTCCACCACCAACTCCACCATCAACTCCACCATCTTCCACTCCCATTCATGTTGACGACTCACTAAGAGGCGATTTCGCGTTTTCTCGGAGTCTCCCTCCGTCTGTCTCTGTGTGTCTCTGTGTCTGTGTCTCTGTGTCTGTGTGTCTCTGTGTCTGTGTGTGTCTCTGTGTGTGTCAGTGTCTGTGTCCCTGTGTGTGTCTCAGTGTGTGTCTCAGTGTGTGTGTGTGTCTCTGTGTGTGTCTCAGTGTGTGTCTCAGTGTGTGTCTCAGTGTGTGTCTCAGTGTGTGTCTCAGTGTGTGTCTCTGTGTGTGTCTCTGTGTGTCCCTGTGTGTGTCAGTGTCTGTGTGTGTGTCTCTGTGTCTCTGTGTGTGTCTCTGTGTGTGTCAGTGTCTGTGTCTCTGTGTGTCTCTGTGTGTGTCTCTGTGTGTCTCTGTGTGTGTCTCTGTGTGTCTCTCTGTGTGTGTCTCTGTGTGTGTCTCAGTGTGTGTCTCTGTGTGTGTCTCTGTGTGTGTCTCTGTGTGTGTCTCTGTGTGTGTCTCTGTGTGTGTCTCAGTGTGTGTCTCTGTGTGTGTCTCTGTGTGTGTCTCTGTCTCGCTGTCTCCATCTGCAAGGCGATGCAGAAATACGAGAAGCTGGAAAAGATTGGAGAAGGTGAGGAGTGGTGGTGAGTGGTGGTGAGTGGTGGTGGTGGTGAGTGGTGGTGAGTGGTGAGGAGTGGTGGTGAGTGGTGAGTGGTGGTGGTGGTGAGTGGTGGTGAGTGGTGAGTGGTGGTGAGTGGTGGTGGTGAGTGGTGGTGGTGAGGAGTGGTGGTGAGTGGTGAGTGGTGGTGAGTGGTGAGTGGTGGTGGTGGTGAGTGGTGGTGAGTGGTGAGGAGTGGTGGTGAGTGGTGAGTGGTGGTGGTGGTGAGTGGTGGTGAGTGGTGGTGGTGGTGAGTGGTGGTGGTGAGTGGTGGTGAGTGGTGGTGGTGAGTGGTGGTGGTGGTGGTGGTGGTGGTGGTGGTGGTGGTGAGTGGTGGTGGTGAGTGGTGAGTGGTGGTGGTGGTGAGTGGTGAGTGGTGGTGGTGAGTGGTGAGTGGTGGTGAGTGGTGGTGGTGAGTGGTGGTGAGTGGTGAGTGGTGGTGAGTGGTGGTGAGTGGTGGTGGTGAGTGGTGAGTGGTGGTGAGTGGTGGTGGTGAGTGGTGGTGGTGAGTGGTGGTGAGTGGTGAGTGGTGGTGAGTGGTGGTGGTGAGTGGTGAGTGGTGAGGAGTGGTGGTGGTGAGTGGTGGTGAGTGGTGAGTGGTGGTGGTGAGTGGTGGTGGTGAGTGGTGAGTGGTGGTGAGTGGTGGTGGTGAGTGGTGGTGGTGAGGAGTGGTGGTGAGTGGTGAGTGGTGGTGAGTGGTGGTGGTGGTGAGTGGTGGTGGTGTGAGTGGTGGTGAGTGGTGGTGGTGAGTGGTGGTGAGTGGTGGTGGTGAGTGGTGAGTGGTGGTGAGTGGTGGTGGTGAGTGGTGGTGGTGAGTGGTGGTGAGTGGTGAGTGGTGGTGGTGAGTGGTGAGTGGTGAGTGGTGGTGAGTGGTGGTGGTGAGTGGTGAGTGGTGGTGGTGGTGAGTGGTGGTGAGTGGTGGTGGTGAGTGGTGGTGAGTGGTGAGTGGTGGTGGTGAGTGGTGGTGGTGAGGGGTGAGTGGTGGTGGTGAGTGGTGGTGGTGAGTGGTGGTGGTGAGGGGTGAGTGGTGGTGGTGGTGAGTGGTGGTGGTGAGTGGTGGTGGTGGTGAGTGGTGGTGGTGAGTGGTGGTGAGTGAGGAGTGGTGGTGAGGGGTGAGTGGTGGTGAGTGGTGAGTGGTGGTGGTGAGTGAGGAGTGGTGGTGAGTGGTGAGTGGTGGTGAGTGGTGGTGGTGAGTGAGGAGTGGTGGTGAGGGGTGAGTGGTGGTGAGTGGTGAGTGGTGGTGGTGAGTGAGGAGTGGTGGTGAGTGGTGAGTGGTGGTGAGTGGTGGTGGTGAGTGGTGGTGGTGTGGTGAGTGGTGGTGAGTGGTGGTGGTGAGTGGTGGTGAGTGGTGGTGGTGGGGTGGTGGTGGGGTGAGTGGTGGTGGTGAGTGGTGGTGGTGAGTGGTGGTGGTGAGGGGTGAGTGGTGGTGGTGAGTGGTGGTGGTGAGTGGTGGTGGTGGTGAGTGGTGGTGGTGAGTGGTGGTGAGTGAGGAGTGGTGGTGAGGGGTGAGTGGTGGTGAGTGGTGAGTGGTGGTGGTGAGTGAGGAGTGGTGGTGAGTGGTGAGTGGTGGTGAGTGGTGGTGGTGAGTGGTGAGTGTGGTGGTGGTGAGTGGTGGTGAGTGGTGGTGGTGAGTGGTGGTGAGTGGTGGTGAGTGGTGGTGGTGAGTGGTGGTGGTGAGGGGTGAGTGGTGGTGGTGAGTGGTGGTGGTGAGTGGTGGTGGTGAGGGGTGAGTGGTGGTGGTGAGTGGTGGTGGTGAGTGGTGGTGGTGGTGAGTGGTGGTGGTGAGTGGTGGTGAGTGAGGAGTGGTGGTGAGGGGTGAGTGGTGGTGAGTGGTGAGTGGTGGTGGTGAGTGGGAGTGGTGGTGAGTGGTGAGTGGTGGTGAGTGGTGGTGGTGAGTGGTGAGTGGTGGTGGTGGTGAGTGGTGGTGAGTGGTGGTGGTGAGTGGTGGTGAGTGGTGAGTGGTGGTGGTGAGTGGTGGTGGTGAGGGGTGAGTGGTGGTGGTGAGTGGTGGTGGTGAGTGGTGGTGGTGAGGGGTGAGTGGTGGTGGTGAGTGGTGGTGGTGAGTGGTGGTGGTGGTGAGTAGTGGTGGTGAGTGGTGGTGAGTGAGGAGTGGTGGTGAGGGGTGAGTGGTGGTGAGTGGTGAGTGGTGGTGGTGAGTGAGGAGTGGTGGTGAGTGGTGAGTGGTGGTGAGTGGTGGTGGTGAGTGGTGAGTGGTGGTGGTGGTGAGTGGTGGTGAGTGGTGGTGGTGAGTGGTGGTGAGTGGTGGTGAGTGGTGGTGGTGAGTGGTGGTGGTGGGGGTGAGTGGTGGTGGTGAGTGGTGGTGGTGAGTGGTGGTGGTGAGGGGTGAGTGGTGGTGGTGAGTGGTGGTGGTGAGTGGTGGTGGTGGTGAGTGGTGGTGGTGAGTGGTGGTGAGTGGTGGTGAGATGTTGACTACCTCGCCTGGTCTACAGGAGGTCGTGGGTTCTATCCCAGACCCTGACGATGCTGCTGCTGCTGTAGATGTTGGAGTTTGAGTCTCTGTCTCTCTGTGTGTCTATGTGTGTGTCTCTCTGTGTGTCTCTCTCTGTGTCTCTCTCTGTGTCTCTCTCTCTGTGTGTCTCTCTGTCTCTCTGTGTCTCTCTCTGTCTCACTGTCCCTGTGTCTCTCCCCATGTCTCTGTCTGTGTCTCTGTCTGTGTCTCTCTCTGTCTCTCTCTCTGTCTCTCTGTGTGTCTCTCTCTGTCTCTCTGTGTTTCTGTCTGTCTCTCTCTCTCTCTCTGTGTCTGTGTCTCTCTGTCTCTCTGTCTCTCTGTGTCTCTGTATCTCTCTCTCTCCCCGTGGTGGTGACTGCGTGGATTTTGTCTCGGGGTCACTGCTGTTTCATCCACTCCACGTTTAGAATCAAAATCAGCACGAGTTGAGAATTGATTTGCCTGATGCTCTCACTGTGTGTGGGTCTCTGTATGGGTCTCTATGGGTTTCTATGGGTCTCTGTGGGTCTGTGTGGGTCTTTGTGGGTCTGTGTGGGTATCAGAGACCCACACAGACTCACCACACAGAGACCCATAGACTCATCACCACACAGAGACCCATTGACTCATCACCACACAGAGACCCATAGACTCACCACACAGAGACCCATAGACTCACCACACAGAGACCCACAGACTCACCACCACACAGAGACCCATAGACTCACCACCACACAGAGACCAACAGACTCACCACACAGAGACCCATAGACTCACCACCACACAGAGACCCATAGACTCACCACCACACAGAGACCCATAGACTCACCACCACACAGAGACCCATAGACTCACTACCACACAGAGACCCACAGACTCACCACACAGAGACGCACAGACTCACCACACAGAGACCAACAGACTCACCACACAGAGACCCATAGACTCATCACACAGAGACCAACAGACTCACCACACAGAGACGCACAGACTCACCACACAGAGACCCACAGACTCATCACACAGAGACCAACAGACTCACCACACAGAGACCCATAGACTCATCACACAGAGACCAACAGACTCACCACACAGAGACGCACAGACTCACCACACAGAGACCCACAGACTCATCACACAGAGACCAACAGACTCACCACACAGAGACCCACAGACTCATCACACAGAGACCAACAGACTCACCACACAGAGACCCATAGACTCACCACACAGAGACGCACAGACTCACCACACAGAGACCAACAGACTCACCACACAGAGACCCACAGACTCACCACACAGAGACCCACAGACTCACCACACAGAGACCCACAGACTCATCACCACACAGAGACCCACAGACTCACCACACAGAGACGCATAGACTCACCACACAGAGACCCACAGACTCACCACACAGAGACCCACAGACTCACCACCACACAGAGACCCATAGACTCACCACACAGAGACCCAAGACACACACAGAGGCCCACAGACTCACCACACAGAGACCCACAGACTCATCACCACACAGAGACCCATAGACTCACCACCACACAGAGACCCATAGACTCACCACACAGAGACCCACAGACTCATCACCACACAGAGACCCATAGACTCACCACCACACAGAGATCCACAGACTCACCACACAGAGACCCATAGACTCACCACCACACAGAGACCCACAGACTCATCACCACACAGAGACCCATAGACTCATCACACACAGAGACCCATAGACTCACCACACAGAGACCCACAGACACCACACAGAGACCCATAGACTCACCACCACACAGAGACCCATAGACTCACCACCACACAGAGACCCATAGACTCACCACCACACAGAGACCCATAGACTCACCACACAGAGACGCATAGACTCACCACCACACAGAGACCCATAGACTCATCATCACACAGAGACCCATAGACTAACCACCGCACAGAGACCCATAGACTCATCACCACACAGACCCATAGACTCATCACCACACAGAGACCCATAGACTCATCACCACACAGAGACCCATAGACTCATCACCACACAGAGACCCATAGACTCATCACCACACAGAGACCCATAGACTCACCACACAGAGACGCATAGACTCACCACCACACAGAGACCCATAGACTCATCACCACACAGAGACCCATAGACTCACCACACAGAGACCCACAGACTCATCACCACACAGAGACCCACAGACTCATCACCACACAGAGAACCATAGACTCACCACACAGAGACCCACAGACTCATCACCACACAGAGACCCATAGACTCACCACAACACAGAAACCCATAGACTCATCACCACACAGAGACCCATAGACTCACCACCACACAGAGACCCATAGACTCACCACCACACAGAGACCCATAGACTCACCACCACACAGAGACCCACAGACTCACCACCACACAGAGACCCACAGACTCACCACCACACAGAGACCCATAGACTCACCACCACACAGAGACCCACAGACTCATCACACACAGAGACCCACAGACTCACCACACACAGAGACCCACAGACTCACTACCACACAGAGACCCATAGACTCACCACACAGAGACCCACAGACTCATCACACACAGAGACCCACAGACTCACCACCACACAGAGACCCACAGACTCACCACACACAGAGACCCACAGACTCACCACCACACAGAGACCCATAGACTCACCACACAAAGACACAGCCGTTTAGAGTATTTGACTGATTGTTACGAATTTACAAGTGATGATAATGTAGCCACGAAAAGGGCTACCACATAGGCCGGTAACAATAACGCAAAATAATATATCCAACAAAAGTAAGAATGTTTTAGAATAAGTGCCGGACTGCGGCCTACTCCACCGACCCTCGGATAGATTACCCCGCCGACCGGAAGTGAGCCTCATCCCGCAGGAGGCACCCTGCCCTGACACCCCCCGGCCCCGTCCCCCGCGGTCGGTGTTTGTGTGAACATTTTAATTTAAAATGATGATTATTAAGTTCACGTCTTTGATGTTGTGCTCTTGCGTGACCCTTTACAAGTGATAGCGGGTAGTCGCTACCTGGGGGAGCTTTGTCTGTGTGTATCTAACACTGCACTTGCCCCTACAGCCCTGCTAGAGGCTACCTGGGGGAGCTTTGTGTTCACGTGTGTGTGTGTTGACACGTGTGTGTGTGTTGACGTGTATGTTGACGTGTAGGTGTGTGTGTGTCTGTGTATGTGTGTCACTGTGTGTGTGTGTCACTGTGTGTGTGTGTCACTGTGTGTTGACGTGTGTGTGTGTATGTGTGTGTGTATGTGTGTGACGTGGTGTAGGTACGTATGGGACGGTGTTCACTGTGTGTGTGTGTGTCACTGTGTGTGTGTGTCACTGTGTGTGTGTGTCACTGTATGTGTGTGTGTGTTGACGTGTGTTTATGTCTGTGTGTGTGTGTGACGTGTTGTAGGTACGTATGGGACGGTGTTCACTGTGTGTGTGTGTGACGTGTGTGTGTGTGTCACTGTGTGTGTGTGTCACTGTGTGTTGACGTGTGTGTGTGTCTGTGTGTGTATGTGTGTGTGTGACGTGGTGTAGGTACGTATGGGACGGTGTTCACTGTGTGTGTGTGTATGTGTGTGTGTGTCACTGTGTGTGTGTCACTGTGTGTGTGTCTGTGTGTGTGTCTGTGTGTGTGTCTGTATGTGTGTCTGTATGTGTGTGTGTGACGTGGTGTAGGTACGTATGGGACGGTGTTCACTGTGTGTGTGTCACTGTGTGTGTCTATGTGTGTGTGTGTGTATGTGTGTGTATATGTGTATGTGTGTGTGTGACGTGGTGTAGGTACGTATGGGACGGTGTTCACTGTGTGTGTGTGTGTCACTGTGTGTGTGTGTCACTGTGTATGTGTGTGTGTATGTGTGTCACTGTGTGTATGTCTATGTGTGTGTGTGTGTGACGTGGTGTAGGTACGTATGGGACGGTGTTCACTGTGTGTATGTGTGTGTGTGTCTGTGTGTGTGTGTGTCTGTGTGTGTGTGTGTCTGTGTGTGTGTCTGTGTGTGTGTGTGTCTGTGTGTGTGTCTGTGTGTGTATGTGTGTGTGTGTCACTGTATGTATATGTTTGTCACTGTGTGTATGTTGACGTGTGTGTGTGTGTGACGTGGTGTAGATACGTATGGGACGGTGTTCACTGTGTGTGTGTCACTGTGTGTGTCTATGTGTGTGTGTGTATGTGTGTGTCTATGTGTATGTGTGTGTGTGACGTGGTGTAGGTACGTATGGGACGGTGTTCACTGTGTATGTGTGTGTGTATGTGTGTCACTGTGTGTATGTCTATGTGTGTGTGTGTGACGTGGTGTAGGTACGTATGGGACGGTGTTCACTGTGTGTATGTGTGTATGTGTGTGTGTGTCTGTGTGTGTGTGTGTCTGTGTGTGTGTCTGTGTGTGTGTCTGTGTGTGTGTGTGTCTGTGTGTGTGTCTGTGTGTGTGTGTGTCTGTGTGTGTGTGTGACGTGGTGTAGGTACGTATGGGACGGTGTTCACTGTGTGTGTGTGGTGTGTCTGTGTGTGTGTATGTGTGTGTCACTGTGTGTGTGTCACTGTGTGTGTCTGTGTGTGTGTGTGACGTGGTGTAAGTACGTATGGGACGGTGTTCACTGTGTATGTGTGTGTGTGTCACTGTGTGTGTATGTATGTGTGTCTGTGTGTATGTGTGTATGTATGTATGTCTGTGTGTGTGTCACTGTGTGTGTGTATGTGTGTGTCACTGTGTATGTGTGTATGTGTGTGTGTGACGTGGTGTAGGTACGTATGGGACGGTGTTCACTGTGTGTGTGTGTGTCACTGTGTGTGTGTGTCACTGTGTATGTGTGTGTGTATGTGTGTCACTGTGTGTATGTCTATGTGTGTGTGTGTGACGTGGTGTAGGTACGTATGGGACGGTGTTCACTGTGTGTATGTGTGTATGTGTGTGTGTGTCTGTGTGTGTGTGTGTCTGTGTGTGTGTGTGTCTGTGTGTGTGTCTGTGTGTGTGTCTGTGTGTGTGTGTGTCTGTGTGTGTGTCTGTGTGTGTGTGTATGTGTGTGTGTGTCACTGTATGTATATGTTTGTCACTGTGTGTATGTTGACGTGTGTGTGTGTGACGTGGTGTAGATACGTATGGGACGGTGTTCACTGTGTGTGTGTCACTGTGTGTGTCTATGTGTGTGTGTGTGTATGTGTGTGTCTATGTGTATGTGTGTGTGTGACGTGGTGTAGGTACGTATGGGACGGTGTTCACTGTGTATGTGTGTGTGTATGTGTGTCACTGTGTGTATGTCTATGTGTGTGTATGTGTGTGTGTATGTGTGTGTATGTGTGTGTATGTGTGTGTATGTCTGTGTGTGTATGTGTATGTATGTCTGTGTGTGTATGTTGACGTGTGTGTGTGTGTGACGTGGTGTAGGTACGTATGGGACGGTGTTCACTGTGTGTGTGTGTGTCTGTGTGTGTGTGTGTGTCACTGTGTGTGTGTGTCACTGTGTGTGTGTGTGTCTGTGTGTGTGTGTGTGTCACTGTGTGTGTGTGTCACTGTGTGTGTGTGTGTC
>WFAB01002509.1:0-35768 GCA_018977245.1 Lethenteron camtschaticum | reverse complement strand
CACAGTGACACACACCAGTGACACACACACAGTGACACACCACACCAGTGACACACACAGTTGACACACACAGTGACACACACACCAGTGACACACACACAGTGACACACACCCAGTGACACACACAGTGACACACACACACAGTGACACACACACAGTGACACACACAGTGACACACACACAGTGCACACACAGTGACACACACACAGTGACACACCACAGTGACACACACAGTGACACACCACAGTGCACACACACACAACACACAAAGACAAAGATCCCCCGTATAGCCTGAACAGACTGTAGGGGCAAGTGCTGTTAGCGAGCACCTATGAAGGCCGGAACGGCACACGAGGGGGTGGGTGGCCAGCACCACGCCCGGCCGCCTTTGTCTCCCCAGTGGCGATGTTAATTGCACACCACACCAGGTACTCATTTGAGGCTGAGTCGACCTAGGGGAGGCCCAGGACCGGTTCAGATAATCGTCACTGGTGTTGGCCGTGAGCGGGAATCGAACCCGGGTCGCCAGGTTCATAGCGCAGCGCGCTATTCACTACACCCACCGCTCCCCATACACACACAGACACACAGACACACACAGACACACAGACACACACAGACACACACACACAGACACACAGACACACACACTACACACACACACAGACACACACACACAGACACACACACACAGACACACACACAGACACACACACAGACACACACACTACACACTACACACACAGACACACACACACACAGACACACACACGCAAGTACACACACACACAGGTACACACACGCAGGTACACACACACAGGTACACACACGCAGGTACACACACACAGGTACACACACAGACACACACAGACACACACAGACACACACACATAGAGACACACACACAGACACACACACACAGACACACACACAGACACACAGACACACATAGACACACACATAGACACACACACACACAGACACTCACACATAGACACACACACAGACACACACAGAGACACACACACATAGACACAACAACAACAACCGCCATTCGCCACTAAGTGGCGGTGACGTCACCACGACGCTTGTGCCAGGCCATGTGCACCTTGAGGCTGCCACGTGAAGTGTCGAACGCCCGCTGGCAGGAGGTCACGGGGCAGACCCAGCAGGTGCCACGGGTCGACTGACCGAGATGACCGAGATGACTGGCTGATGCACCACCTGTGCCCCCTACTGTACCAACTTGCTGTGCTTTAGCCACCCGGCGCTCCGCTCATTGTTGTGAGCGTCGCTCCTCCGCCCTCCGTTGTTGTTGGAGGGCGACTGCCTCCAACTGCCCAGTAGCGTCCTTCACGAGCCTCCTCCAATGAGGCCGATCTTGACACCGCTGGTACCAGTCATCGGCAAGTCCACTCAGCTCCACGTCCTCCTGTACCACATCACTCCATCTCTTCTCTAGCAGCACAGAAGTCTAGCAGTCTCCTGCCGTTGTTATTGAGCTGATCTGGCCCATGCCTTCCAATCACTCCAGACCAGGTGCCAGCATCATGACCAACTCAGACATTGAAGTCACCCAACAAGATGATTCTATCCCGAGGGGCCACTTTAGCCAGCACCTGTGACAGGAGGTCATAGAAGCCATCTGACTCATCGGCTTTGCCTGCATCCTTAAACGGATGTTCATCTCCGGCGGGGGCATAAGTAACCACGACCACCACTCCTCGCCTCCGGTTGATGGGAAGGCGAGCCCAAAGTAGCCTGGGGCTTACAGCTTCCCACACCTCACCGCCACGCTCCCACGCCCCCCTCATTATTTTGTTCAGAAGAAGAGCCACACCCTGTTGTTTGGCAGTCTCCTGCCCCGAGTAGAGGACTGTCCACCCCTCATGGTGGCAGGAGCCAGAACCGGTCCCACCGGACCTCCTGAATACCGCAGAGATCCAGGCGGTACCGGTCCAGCTCCCGACAGAGGAGTGGCAGCCTCTCCTCCGCAGTGAGCGTTCGAACATTCCACGTGGCCACACGAAGTGGCTTTTCGTTGTTTCTGGAGGAGCCCCGAGGGTGAAGATTCAATCTCCTGGCTCCGCCAAATGGGGTTTGGCCAGGAGACGTCACAGACGCCTGTCCCCCGGGGCCTCCGGCAAAAGCTTCGTTTTTTGACGTCCTCTGGTCTAACACCGTTTTGAGACGAGGCTCAAAAGAAAGCTGTCTCTGGTGTGGACCAATCAGTTTGAAAGACAATGCAGACATGATTCCTTGTAAAAGGGTTCTCAGTTTGGTGTTTCAACATATCAACATACCAACACAGCTGTTTCGTTGCCAGGATAAAAAGGGGAAAATCTATTCACGTATTTTGGTGCTGGCAAAGGAGGTCCCATGATAATACAGATACACACACACACACAGACCCACAGACACACACAAACACACATAGAGACACACACACACACGCAATACACACAGGTACACAAAGACAAAGATCCCCCAAATTTCGATTTAAACTTTCGTGACTGCAGGGATTCATCTTCTTGGTTCTTTCGGTAAAGTCGTCACGTAGAAGGGAAATAATAAAATAATAAAAATAAAACATAATAAATACAATTCTCACGACGTTTCGGCCACAACGCAAGCAGCCGTCCTCAGGTGAAGAACAGGTCTGTCGGGGAGACAGCGTCTGAAATGACCTGTTCTTCACCTGAGGACGGCTGCTTGCGTTGTGGCCGAAACGTCGTGAGAATTGTATTTTATTATGTTTTATTTTTATTATTTTATTATTTCCCTTCTACGTGACGACTTTACCGAAAGAACCAAGAAGATGAATCCCCCGTATAGCCTTAACAGACTGTAGGGGCAAGTGCTGTTAGCGAGCACCTATGAAGGCCGGCACGGCACACGAGGGGGTGGGTGGCCAGCACCACGCCCGGCCGCCTTTGTCTCCCCAGTGGCGATGCTTACACACCGCACTAGGTACTCATTTGAGGCTGAGTCGACCTAGGGGAGGCCCAGGTCCGGTTCAGATAATCGTCACCGGTGTTGGCCGTGAGCGGGAATAAAATTCGGGTCGCCGGGTTCGTAGCGCAGCGTAGCGCTAACCGCTGCACCACCGCTCCCCATACAGGTACATACACAGGTATACACACACACACAAAGGTACACAAACACAGGTACACACACACAGGTACGCACAGTCACACACAGGTACACACACACAGGTACACACACACAGGTACGCACAGTCACACACAGGTACACACACACAGGTACACACACACACAGACACACACAGGTACACACACACACAGACACACACAGGTACACACACAGACACACACAGGTACACACACAGACACACACAGGTACATACATACACAGGTACACACACACACACACACAAAGGTACACACACACAGGTACAGACACACACAGGTACACACAGACACACACAGGTACACACACACACAGGTACACATACACACACAGACACACACAGGTACACACACACACAGGTAAAGCACACGGATACACACAGACACACACAGGTACACACACACAGACACACACAAAGGTACACACACACACAGGTACAGACACACACAGGTACACACACACACAGGTACACACAGGTAAAGCACACGGATGCACACACACACAGGTACACACACACAGGTACAGACACACATACACAGGTACACACACAGACACATACAGACACACACAGGTACACACACAGGTACACACACACAGGTACACAAAGATCCCCCGTGTAGCCTTCACAGACTGTAGGGGCAAGTGCTGTTAGCGAGCACCTATGAAGGCCGGAACGGCACACGAGGGGGTGGGTGGCCAGCACCACGCCCGGCCGCCTTTGTCTCCCTAGTGACGATGTTTACACACCGCACCAGGTACTCATTTAAGGCTGAGTCGACCTAGGGGAGGCCCAGGACCGGTTCAGATAATCGTCACTGGTGTTAGCCGTGAGCGGGAATCGAACCCGGGTCGCCAGATTCATAGCGCAGCGTAGCGCTAACCACTGCACCACCGCTCCCACCACAGGTACACACACACAGGTACACACACACAGGTACACACACACAGGTACACACACACAGGTACATACACACAGGTATATACACACAGGTATATACACACAGGTACACGCACACACACAGGTACACACACAGACACACAGAGACACACACAGACACAGAAAGACACACACACATACACACAGAGACACACACACAGAAACACACAGAGATAGACACACAGTGAGACACACAGAGACACACACACACACAGAGACACACACAGACACACAGAGACACACACAGACACAGAGAGAGACACACGTAGACACACACACAGAGACACACACGAATACAAAGAGAGACACAGACACAGAAAGACACACACAGAGACACAGACACACAGAGACACACACACAGACACACACACAGAGAGACACACACACACAGAGACACAAACACACAGAGAGACACAGAGACACACACACGGAGACACACACAGAGAGACACACACACAGAGACACACAGAGACACACACAGAGACACACACAGACACAGAGACACACACAGACACACACACAAAGAAACACACAGAGACACAGAGAGACACACAGAGACACACACACACAGACACACAAAGACGCACACAGACACACACACACAGAGACACACACACAGACACACACAGAGACACACACAGACACACACAGAAAAACACACAGACACACACAGAGACACAGATACACACACAGACATAGAGACACAGAGACACACACACAGAGACACACACAGAGACACACACAGACACACACACAGACACACACATACAGAGACACAGAGACACACACAGAGACACACACACAGAGACACAGAGAGACACACAGAGACACACACACAGACATACACACAAAGACACACACAGAGACACAGAGAGACACACAGAGACACACACACACAGACACAAAAACGCACACAGACACACACACAGAGACACAGACACACACAGAGACACACACAGACACACACAGACACACACACAGAGACACACACAGAGACACAGACACACACACAGAGACACACACAGGCACACACAGACACACACAGAGAGACACACACAGAGACACAGATACACACACAGACATAGAGACACAGAGACACACACACAGAGACACACACAGAGACACACACAGAGACACACACAGAGACACAGAGACACACACAGAGACACACACAGACACACACATACAGAGACACAGACACACACACAGACACACACACAGAGACACACACACAGAGACACAGAGAGACACACAGAGACACACACACAGACACACACACAAAGACACACACAGAGACACAGAGAGACACACAGAGACACACACACACAGACACACAAAGACGCACACACACACACAGAGACACACACACAGACACACACAAAGACACACACAGACACACACACACACAGAGACACACACACAGACACACACAAAGACACACACAGAGACACACACACACAGAGACACAGATACACACACAGACATAGAGACACAGAGACACACACACAGAGACACAGATACACACACAGACATAGAGACACAGAGACACACACACAGAGACACACACACAGAGACACACACAGAGACACGCACAGAGACACACACACACAGACACAGAGACACACACAGAGACACACACAGACACACACATACAGAGACACAGAGACACACACAGACACACACACAGAGACACACACACAGAGACACAGATAGACACACAGAGACACACACAGAGACACACACACACAGAGTCACACACACAGAGACACAGAGACACACAGATACATACATACAGACACACACAGGTATAGACACACACAGGTGCACACACATACACAGGTACACACACACATGTACACACACAGGTACACACACAGACACACACACAGACACACAGGTACACGGACAGGTACGCACAGGTACACACACAGGTACATACAGGTACATACGCACAGGTACACACACACACAGGTACACACAGACAAACACACAGAGACACACACAGAAACACACAGAAAGAGACACACACAGACACACAGTGAGACGCACAGAGAGACACACACACACAGAGACACACACAGACACACAGAGACACACACACAGACACAGAGAGAGACACACGTAGACACACATAAACAGACACACAGACACACACGAACACAAAAAGAGACACACACACAGACACAGAAAGACACACACAGAGACACACACACACACAGAGACGCACACACAGACACACAGACACACACACAGAGACACACACAGAGACACACAGAGACACACACACAGAGACACACAGAGACACACACACACAGACACACACACAGAAACACACACACAGACACACACACAGAGACACACACAGACACACACACAGAGAGACACACACAGAGACACACACACAGACACACACAGAGACACACATACACACAGAGACACAGACACACACAGAGACACACACACACAGAGACACACACACAGACACACAGACACACAGACACAGAGAGACACACAGAGACACACACACACAGAGACACACACACAGACACACACACAGAGACACACACAGAGACACACACACACAGAGACACACACACAGACACACACACAGACACACACACACAGAGACACACACACAGAGACACACACACAGACACACACACAGAGACACACACACAGAGACACACACACACAGAGACACACACACAGACACACACACAGACACACACACACAGAGACACACACACAGAGACACACACACAGACACACACACAGAGACACACACACAGACACACACACACAGACACACACAGAGACACACACACAGAGACACACACACAGAGACACACACAGACACACACACACAGACACACACAGAGACACACACACAGAGACACAGACACTGCGTTACCTTCTTGAAGACACGCGGGGAGACAGGCAGGGAGAGACACACACACAGAGACACACACACAGACACACAGAGACACACACACAGACACAGAGACACACACACAGACACACAAACAGAGACACACACAGAGACACAGAGACACACACAGACACACACACAGAGACACACACACAGACACACACACACAGAGACACACAATTAGAGACACACACACAGACACACACACAGAGACACACACAGACACACACACACAGAGACACACACAGAGACACACACAGAGACACACACAGACACACACACACAGAGACACACACAGAGACACACACAGACACAGAATTTGCGTTACCTTCTTGAAGACACGCGTGGAGACAGGCAGTGAGAGACACACACACAGACACACACACAGAGACACACACACAGACACACACACACAGACACACACACAGAGACACACACACAGACACACACACACAGACACACACAGAGACACACACACACAGACACACACACAGAGACACACACAGAGACACACACACACAGAGACACACACACAGACACACACACAGACACACACACACAGAGACACACACACAGAGACACACACACAGACACACACACAGAGACACACACACAGACACACACACACAGACACACACAGAGACACACACACAGAGACACACACACAGAGACACACACAGACACACACACAGACACACACAGAGACACACACACAGAGACACACTCAGAGACACAGACACTGCGTTACCTTCTTGAAGACACGCGGGGAGACAGGCAGGGAGAGACACACACACAGAGACACACACACAGACACACAGAGACACACACACAGACACACAGAGACACACACACAGACACAGAGACACACACACAGACACACAAACAGAGACACACACAGAGACACAGAGACACACACAGACACACACACAGAGACACACACACAGACACACACACAGAGAGACACACAATTAGAGACACACACACAGACACACACACAGAGACACACACAGACACACACACACAGAGACACACACAGAGACACACACAGAGACACACACAGACACACACACACAGAGACACACACAGAGACACACACACAGACACACACACAGAGACACACACACAGAGACACACACACAGACACACACACAGAGAGACACACAATTAGAGACACACACAGAGACACACACAGAGACACACACAGACACACACACACAGAGACACACACAGAGACACACACAGAGACACACACAGACACACACACACAGAGACACACACAGACACACACACAGACACACACACACAGAGACACACACAGACACAGAATCTGCGTTACCTTCTTGAAGACACGCGCGGAGACAGGCAGTGAGAGACACACACACAGCGTGTGTCTGTGTGTGTGTCTGTGTGTGTCTGTGTGTGTGTCAGTGTGTGTCTGTGTGTGTGTCAGTGTGTGAGTGTGTGTGTCTGTGTGTGTGTCTGTGTGTGAGTGTGTGTGTCTGTGTGTGTGTCTGTGTGTGTGTGTGTCAGTGTGTGTGTCAGTGTGTGTGTCTGCGTGTGTGTCAGTGTGTGTGTGTGTGTCAGTGTGTGTGTCTGTGTGTGTGTGTGTCAGTGTGTGTGTGTCAGTGTGTGTGTGTGTGTGTCTGTGTGTGTGTGTGTGTCAGTGTGTGTGTGTCTGTGTGTGTGTGTCTGTGTGTGTGTCAGTGTGTGTGTGACAGAGAGACACTGCATTACCTTCTTGAAGACACGCGTGGAGACAGGCAGTGAGAGACACACGCACACACAGCGTGTGTCTGTGTGTGTGTCAGTGTGTGTCTGTGTGTGTGTCAGTGTGTGAGTGTCTGTGTGTGACACAGAGACACACACACAGACTGCGTTACCTTCTTGAAGACACGCGTGGAGACAGGCAGTGAGAGACACACGCACAGACACACACACACAGCGTGTGTCTGTGTGTGTGTCAGTGTGTGTCTGTGTGTGTGTCAGTGTGTGAGTGTCTGTGTGTAACACAGAGACACACACACAGACTGCGTTACCTTCTTGAAGACACGCGTGGAGACAGGCAGTGAGACACACACAGCGTGTGTCTGTGTGTGTGTCTGTGTGTGTGTCAGTGTGTGTGTCTGCGTGTGTGTCAGTGTAGAATCTGGGCCACGTTGTGACCGCCACTGCCGAAATGGGCACGAGACCAGGGAGGGTCTTGCCAGGTGCGAGGGGGAAAAAAACCTCTGCCGGCGAGATGTGGTGTCAGATAAACCCTCCAGATCAGGCGCATACTCACACACACTCTCACACTCACACACACACTCACAGATACACACACACACTCACACACTCACACACACACTCACAGATACACACACACACTCACAGATACACACACACACTCACAGATACACACACACACTCACACACACTCTCACACATACTCACATGCTCACACACACTACACTAAACACTCACACACACTCACACACACTCACACACACACTCACACATACTCACACACACTACACTAAACACTCACTACACACACTCACTCACACACACACTCACACATACTCACATGCTCACACACACTACACTAAACACTCACTACACACTCACACACACTCACACACACTCACACACACACTCACTCACACACTCTCACACACACACACTCTCACACACACTCACTCAAACACACACTCACTCAAACACACACTCACACACACTCACACATACTCACATACACACACTACACTAAACACTCACTACACACACTCACACACACTCACACACACTCTCACACTCACATGCTCACACACACTACACTAAACACTCACTACACACACTCACACACTCTCACACTCACACATACTCACATGCTCACACACACTACACTAAACACTCACTACACACACTCACACACACTCACACACACTCACACACACACTCACTCACACACTCTCACACACACACACTCTCACACACACTCACTCAAACACACACTCACTCAAACACACACTCACACACACTCACACATACTCACATACACACACTACACTAAACACTCACTACACACACTCACACACACTCACACACACTCTCACACTCACATGCTCACACACACTACACTAAACACTCACTACACACACTCACACACTCTCACACTCACACATACTCACATGCTCACACACACTACACTAAACACTCACTACACACACTCACACACACTCACACACTCTCACACTCACACATACTCACATGCTCACACACACTACACTAAACACTCACTACACACACTCACACACACTCACACACTCTCACACTCACACATACTCACATGCTCACACACACTACACTAAACACTCACACACACTCACACACACTCACTCACACTCACACATACTCACATGCTCACACAAACACTCTCTCACACACTACACTAAACACTCACTACACACACACACTACACACACTCACACACACACTCACTCACACAAACACTCTCTCACACACACTCTCACACACACTCACACTCACTCACACAAACACACACTCACTCACACAAACACTCTCTCACACACACTCTCACACACACTCTCACACACACTCTCACACACACACTCACACACACTCACACCACTCTCACACACACTACACTAAACACTCACTACACACACTCTCACACACACGCTCACTCACACACACTCTCACACACACACACTCACTCAAACACACACTCACACACTCGCACACTCTCACACTCACATACTCACACACACACACTCCCACACTCCCACACACACACTCTCACACTCTCACACACACTCACACACTCACTCACACACACTCACTCACACACACACTCACTCACAATCTCTCACACACACACTCACACACACACTCACACACTCACACACACACTCACACACACGCACGCTCGCACACTCACACACGCTCGCACACTCACACACTCTCACACACACTACACACACACTCACTCACACTCTCACACACACACTCAAACACACACTCACACTCACACACACTCCCTCACACACATACTCACACACTCACACACTCACTCTCACACACACTCACACACACACTCACACACTCTCACACTCTCACACACTCACTCACACACTCACTCACACACTCACTCACATACACTCTCACACACACACTCACTCACACACACACTCACACACACTCTCACACACACACTCACTCACACACACACACTCACACACTCCCACACACACACTCACACACTACACACACACACTACACACACTCACACACACACGCTCTCACACACACACACTCACACACTCCCACACACACACTCACTCACACACACACTGACACACTCACACACACTCACTCACACACTCACACACACTCCCACACACACTCACACACTCACACACACTCACAACACACACTCCCACACACTCACTCACACACACACTCACACAGACTCCCACACACACACTCACTCACACACTCACACTCATACACACACACTCGCACTCACACACACACTCACACACTCACACACACTCACACACACACTCACCACACTCACCACACTCACACTACACACACTCACACACACTCACACACACACTCACACACTCTCACACTCTCACACACACTCACTCACACACACACTCACTCACACACACTCTCACACACACACACTACACACACACTCACTCACACACATACTCACACACACACTCAAACACACACATACTCACACACATGCTCACACACCTACACACACCTACACACACACACTCGCACACACATACACACACACGCTCGCACACACAGACACACACACAGTGACACACACTCACACACACTCACTACACACACACTACACACTACACTCACTCACACACATACTCACACACACACTCAAACACACACATACTCACACACACACATGCTCACACACGTACGCGCATCGACCACATTTGTGCTAAAAATGACATTCCACATTCCTGTGTACGTGCCCAGTCCATCCACATCGCAACCACGTGGACTTCACAAACTGCTTGTTTATTGACAACGATGGTGATGATGGTGATGGTGGTGATGGTGGTGATGGTGGTGATGGTAGTGATGGTGGTGATGATGGTGATGATGGTGATGATGTTAATGATGTTGATGTTGATGATGATGTTGATGATGATGATGTTGATGATGATGATGTTGTTGATGTTGATGATGTTGATGATGATGATGTTGATGATGATGTTGATGATGATGTTGTTGATGATGATGATGATGTTGATGATGATGATGTTGTTGATGATTATGTTGTTGATGATGATGTTGATGATGATGATGTTGATGATGATGTTGATGATGATGATGTTGATGATGATGTTGATGATGATGTTGTGTTGATGATGTTGATGATGATGATGATGTTGATGATGATGATGTTGTTGATGATGATGTTGATGATGATGATGTTGATGATGATGTTGATGATGATGTTGATGATGTTGATGATGATGATGTTGATGATGATGTTGAGTTGATGATGTTGATGATGATGATGATGTTGATGATGATGATGTTGTTGATGATGATGTTGATGATGATGATGTTGATGATGATGTTGATGATGATGATGATGTTGATGTTGATGATGGTGATGTTGATGATGATGTTGATGATGATGTTGATGATGATGATGATGTTGTGTTGATGATGTTAATGATGTTGATGATGATGATGTTGATGATGATGATGTTGATGATGGTGATGATGTTGATGTTGTTAATGATGTTGATGATGATGATGATGTTGATGATGATGTTGTTGATGATGATGTTGATGATGATGATGTTGATGATGTTGATGATGTTGATGATGTTGTGTTGATGATGATGATGATGATGTTGATGATGTTGATGATGGTGATGATGTTGATGTTGTTAATGATGTTGATGATGATGATGTTGTTGATGTTGTTGATGATGATGTTGATGATGTTGATGATGTTGTGTTGATGATGATGATGATGATGTTGATGATGTTGATGATGGTGATGATGTTGATGTTGTTAATGATGTTGATGATGATGATGTTAAGGATGTTGATGATGATGTTGATGATGATGTTGATAATGTTGGTGATGTTGATGATAATGTTGATGTTGATGATGTTGATGATGATGTTGATGATGTTGATGATGATGTTGATGATGATGATGTTGTTGATGATGATGTTGATGATGATGTTGATGATGATGATGTTGTTGATGATGATGTTGATGATGTTGATGATGTTGATGATGATGATGTTAAGGATGTTGATGATGATGTTGATGATGATGTTGATAATGTTGGTGATGTTGATGATGTTGATGATGGTGTTGATGATGATGTTGTTGATGATGATGTTGTGTTGATGATGTTGATGATGTTGATGATGATGTTGTTGATGATGTTGTGTTGATGATGATGTTGATGATGTTGATGATGATGTTGATGATGTTGTTGATGATGATGTTGATGATGTTGATGTTGTTGATGATGATCTTGTGTTGATGATGTTGATGATGATGATGATGTTGATGATGTTGATGATGTTGATGATGTTGTTGATGATGATGTTGATGATGATGTTGATGATGATGTTGATGATGTTGTTGATGATGATGTTGATGATGTTGTTGATGATGATGTTGATGATGTTGATGATGATGTTGATGATGATGTTGATGATGATGTTGATGATGATGTTGATGATGTTGTTGATGATGATGTTGATGATGTTGATGATGTTGATGATGATGTTGATGATGATGTTGATGATGTTGTTGATGATGATGTTGATGATGTTGATGTTGTTGATGATGATCTTGTGTTGATGATGTTGATGATGATGATGTTGATGTTGTTGATGATGTTGATGATGATGATGATGTTGATGATGTTGATGATGATGTTGATGATGATGATGTTGTTGATGTTGATGATGTTGATGATGATGTTGTTGATGATGTTGTTGATGATGATGATCTTGTGTTGATGATGTTGATGATGTTGATGATGTTGATGATGATGATCTTGTGTTGATGATGTTGATGTTGATGATGTTGTTGATGATGATGTTAATGATGTTGATGATGATGTTGTTGATGATGATGTTGATGATGATGTTGATGATGTTGTGTTGATGATGATGTTGATGATGTTGATGATGATGATGTTGTTGATGTTGTGTTGATGATGATGTTGATGATGATGATTTTGATGTTCTCCAATTGCATCTCACAAACGCGCCGTGTAAAACAAAGACAAAGCTCCCCCCCACCGCGTGTAGCCTCAACAGAGCTGTAGGGGCAAGTGCTGAACAGCAGTAGCAGCAACAGCAGCACCTATGAAGGCTACCGGCACAGTGACACACTCAGTGACACACACAGTGACACACAGACACACACAGACACAGGCAAAGCTCCCCCAGGTAGCCTCTGCCAGGCTGTTGGTGCAAGTGCTGTTAGCAAGCAGCACCTATGGAGGCTACCGGCACAGTGACACACACAGTGACACACAGACACAGGCAAAGCTCCCCCAGGTAGCCTCTGCCAGGCTGTTGGTGCAAGTGCTGTTAGCAAGCAGCACCTATGGAGGCTACCGGCACTGTGGCACACACAGTGACACACACAGTGACACACACAGTGACACACACAGTGACACACACAGTGACACACACAGACAAAGCTCTCCCAAATTTCGATTTAAAGCTTTCGTGACTGCTGCATGGATTCATCTTCTTGGTTCTTTCGGTAAAGTCATCACGTAGAAGGGAAATAATAAAATAATAAAAGATAATAAAATAATGATGATATTCCATTTTTTTATAATAAAAATAAAACATAATTAAATAATAAAAATAAAACATAATAAAAAATAATAAAATAATAATAAAATAATGGTGATATTCCATTTTTTTTATAATAAAAATAAAACATAATTAAATAATAAAAAGAAAACATTAAATTTCGATGTAAAGCTTTCGTGACCGCAGGGATTCATCTTCTTGGTTCTTTCGGTAAAGTCATCACGTAGAAGGGAAGTAATAAAATAATCAAATAAAACATAATAAAATACTAATAAAAAATAATATTATCCCACTTTTTAAATAATAAAAATAAAACAACAAAATACAATTGTATTTTAAATAATAAAATAATAAAAATAAAACATAATAAAATACAATTGTATTTTAAATAATAAAATAATAAAACTAAAACATTATAAAATACAATTGTATTTGAAATTAAAAATAATAAAATAAAACATAATAAAATACAATTGTATTTTAAATAATAAAATAATAAAAATAAAACATAATAAAATACAATTGTATTTTAAATAATAAAATAATAAAAATAAAACATAATAAAATACAATTGTATTTTAAATAATAAAATAATAAAAATAAAACATAATAAAATACAATTGTATTTTAAATAATAAAATAATAAAAATAAAACATAATAAAATACAATTGTATTTTAAATAATAAAATAATAAAAATAAAACATAATAAAATACAATTGTATTTTAAATAATAAAATAATAAAAATAAAACATAATAAAATACAATTGTATTTTAAATAATAAAATAATAAAAATAAAACATAATAAAATACAATTGTATTTTAAATAATAAAATAATAAAAATAAAACATAATAAAATACAATTGTATTTAAATAATAAAATAATAAAAATAAAACATAATAAAATACAATTGTATTTGAAATAATAAAATAAAATAATAAAACATAATAAAATAATTCTCACGACGTTTCGGCCACAACGCAAGCAGCCGTCCTCAGGTGAAGAACAGGTCTGTCGGAAAGACAGCGTCTGAATGACCTGTTCTTCACCTGAGGACGGCTGCTTGCGTTGTGGCCGAAACGTCGTGAGAATTGTATTTTATTATGTTTTATTTTATTATTTTATTATTTCCCTTCTACGTGATGACTTTACCGAAAGAACCAAGAAAATGAATCCCTGCAGTCACGAAAGCTTTACATCGAAATTTTATTATGTTTTATTTTTATTATTTTGTTATGTTTTATTTTTATTATATTATTACGTTTTATTTTTATTATATTATGATGTTTTATTTTTATTATTTTATTATGTTGAATTTTTATTATTTTATTATGTTTTATTTTTATTATATTATTATGTTTAATTTTTATTATTTTATGATGTTATTTTTTTTATTTTATTATGTTTATTTTTATCATTTTAGTGTTTTATTTTTATTATTTTATTATTTCCCTTCTACGTGACTTTACCGAAAGAACCAAGAAGGTGAATTTTATTTCATTATGTTTTATTTTTATTATTTTATTATTTCCCTTCTACGTGACTTTACCGAAAGAACCAAGAAGATGAATTTTATTTCATTATGTTTTATTTTTATTATTTTATTATTTCCCTTCTACGTGATGACTTTACCGAAAGAACCAAGATGAATTTTATTTCATTATGTTTTAATTTTATTATTTTATTATTTCCCTTCTACGTGACTTTACCGAAAGAACCAATAAGGTGAATTTTATTTCAATGTTTTATTTGTATTATTTTATTATTTCCATTCTACGTGACTTTACCGAAAGAACCAAGATGATGAAAGCTCTCCCAGGTAGCCTCTGACAGGACTGTAGGGGCAAGTGCTGTCAGTAGCAACAGTGCTACCTCAGTGGCAATGTTCAGTACACCACCACCGCTAGACCAGGTACACTCATTTGAGGCTGAGTCGGCCTAGGGGAGGCCCAGGACCGGTTCACAGAATCATCAACGGTGGTGGCTGTGAGCGGGAATCGAACTCGGGTGGTAGCGTAGCGCTAACCACAACACCCACCACTCCCTGCACACCAATACCATCACCACCATCATCACCATCACCATCATCACCATCATCACCATCATCACCACCACCACCATCACCACCATCATCACCACCATCATCACCATCATCACCATCATCACCACCACCACTATCATCACCACCATCATCATCATCACCACGATCATCATAATCACCATCATCACCACCACCATCATCATCATCACCATCACCATCATCACCATCACCATCACCACCACCATCATCACCATCATCACCACCATCATCATCACCACCATCATCATCACCACCACCATCATCACCATCATCACCATCATCATCACCATCATCACCACCACCATCATCACCATCATCACCACCATCATCACCATCATCACCACCACCACCATCATCATCACCACCATCACCATCATCACCATCACCACCACCATCATCACCATCATCATCACCATCATCACCACCATCACCATCATCATCACCATCATCATCACCATCACCACCACCACTATCATCACCACCATCATCATCATCACCACGATCATCATAATCACCATCATCACCACCACCATCATCATCATCACCATCACCATCATCACCATCATCACCACCATTATCATCACCACCATCATCATCACCATCATCACCATCATCATCACCATCATCACCATCATCACCACCATTATCATCACCACCATCACCATCATCATCACCACCACCATCATCATCACCACCATCATCACCATCATCACCATCATCATCACCACCATCATCACCATCATCACCACCATCATCACCATCATCACCATCATCATCATCATCACCATCATCACCATCATCATCATCATCACCATCACCATCATCATCACCATCATCACCATCACCATCATCACCACCATCATCACCATCATCACCACCATCATCACCACCATCATCACCATCATCACCATCATCATCACCATCATCACCATCACCATCATCACCACCATCATCACCATCATCACCATCATCATCACCATCATCACCACCACCACCATCATCATCACCACCATCACCATCATCACCACCACCACCATCATCATCACCACCACCATCATCATCACCATCATCACCATCATCACCACTGCTGTGTCTCTGTCTCTCTCTCTGTGTCTCTCTGTCTCTCCGTGTCTCTGTCTCTGTGTCTATCTCCGTGTCTCTGTGTCTCTCCGTGCCTCTGTGTCTCTGTGTGTGTCTCTGTGTCTCTCTCTCTGTGTCTATCTCCGTGTCTCTGTGTCTCTCCGTGTCTCTGTGTCTCTGTGTGTGTCTCTGTCTCTCTGTGTCTCTGTGTCCCTGTGTGTGTCTCTGTGTCTCTCTGTGTGTCTCTCTCTGTGTCTATCTCCGTGTCTCTGTGTCTCTCCGTGTCTCTGTGTGTCTCTGTGTCTCTGTGTCTCCATGTCCCAACTGAGACAGAGACACAGACTGCTGTGTCTCTCTGTCTCTGTGTGTCTCTGTGTCCCAGCTGAGACACAGAGACACAAACTGCTGTGTCTCTGTGTCTCTCTGTGTCTCTCTCTGTGTCTCTCTCTGTGTCTCTGTGTCTCTCTCTGTGTGTCTCTCTGTGTCTCTCCGTGTCTCTGTGTCTCTCTCTGTGTCTCTGTGTCTCTCTGTGTCTCTGTGTCTCTCTCTGTGTCTCTGTGTCTCTCTCTGTGTCTCTCTCTGTGTCTCTGTGTCTCTCTCTGTCTCTCTGTGTCTCTGTGTCTCTGTGTGTCTGTCACGTGGTCCCCTCGAGACTTCCCACAATCCCTAGCGGCGTGAGGGGCGTGCGGCAGCTACGGCGCCTCCTGTTGCATGAAGATCACCGCACTGCTGCTGATGCCGCTCCTGCTGCTGCTGCAGGCAGCAGGGTTCACTGGGGGGGGGGGGGGTAGGTGGGTGAGAGAGTGGGGGGGTGAGTAGGTGGGTGAGTGGGTGGGTGAGTGGGTGAGTGAGAGAGTGAGTGGGTGAGTGAGACAGTGAGTGGGCGGGTGAGTGGGTGGGTGGGTGAGCGGGCGAGAGAGCGAGAGAGTGAGTGAGTAGGTGGGTGGGTGGGTGGGTGAGTGGGTGAGTGAGTAGGTGGGTGGGTGGGTGGGTAAGTGGGTGGGTGGGTGAGTGGGTGGGTGAGTGAGACAGTGAGTGGGTGAGTGGGTGGGTGAGTGGGTGGGTGAGCGGGTGGGTGGGTGGGTGAGTGGGTGGGTGGGTGGGTGAGTGAGACAGTGAGTGGGTGAGTGGGTGTGTGAGTGGGTGTGTGAGTAGGTGAGTGGGTGGGTGGGTGAGTGGGTGGGTGTGTGAGTGGGTGGGTGAGTGAGTGTGTGAGTGAGTGAGTGGGTGGGTGAGTGAGTGGGTGGGTGGGTGAGTGGGTGGGTGTGTGAGTGGGTGGGTGGGTGTGTGAGTGGGTGGGTGGGTGTGTGAGTGGGTGGGTGGGTGAGTGGGTGGGTGAGTGGGTGGGTGGGTGGGTGAGTGGGTGGGTGGGTGAGTGGGTGGGTGGGTGGGTGACTGAGTGGGTGGGTGGGTGAGTGGGTGGGTGAGTGGGTGAGTGGGTGAGTGGGTGGGTGGGTGGGTGAGTGGGTGGGTGGGTGGGTGGGTAGGTGAGTGAGTGAGTGAGTGGGTGGGTGGGTGAGTGGGTGGGTGGGTGGGTGGGCGAGTGGGTGGGCGGGTGGGTAAGTGGGTGGGTGGGGGAGTAGGTGGGTGAGCGTGTGGGCGGGTGAGAGGGTGGGTGAGTGAAACAGTGAGTGGGTGGGTGAGTAGGTGGGTGAGAAAGTGGGCGGGTGAGAGAGTGGGGGGGTGAGTGGGTGGGTGGGTGAGTGGGCGGGTGGGTGGGTGGGCGGGTGGGCGGGCGGGTGAGAGAGTGGACGGGTGAGAGGGTGGGTGAGTGAGACAGTGAGTGGGTGGGTGAATAGGTGGGTGAGCGAGTGGACGGGTGAGAGAGTGGGCGGGTGAGCGAGTGGGTGGGTGAGTAGGTGAGTGAGTGAGTGGGTGGGTGAGTGGGTGGGTGAGCAAGTGGGCGGGTGAGAAAGTGGGGGGGTGAGTAGGTGGGTGAGCGTGTAGGTGGGTGAGAGAGTGGGCGGGTGAGAGAGTGGACGGGTGAGTGGGGGGATGAGCGAGTGGGCGGGTGAGAGAGTGGGGGGGTGAGTAGGTGGGTGAGAGTGTGGGCGGGTGAGCGAGTGGGTGAGTGAGACAGTGAGTGGGGGGTGAGTAGATGGGTGAGTGAGAGAGTGAGTGAGCGGGTGAGAGAGAGGGCGAGTGAGTGAGAGAGTGAGTGAGCGAGCGAGAGAGTGGGTGGGTGAGTGGGTGGGTGGGTGAGTGAGAGAGTGGGTGAGTAGGCGGGTGAGTGGCAGAGCGGGTGAGTGAGAGAGCGGGTGAGTAGGTGAGTGAGAGAGCGGGTGAGTAGGTAGGTGAGTGAGTGAGTGAGTGGGTGAGTAGGTGAGTGAGTGAGTGGGTGGGTGAGCGGATGAGTAGGTGAGTGAGTGAGCGGGTGAGTGAGTAGGTGAGTGAGCGAGCGGGTGAGTAGGTGGGTGAGCGAGTGAGCGGGTGAAAGAGTGGGGGGGTGAGTAGGTAGGTGAGCGGGTGAGTAGGTGAGTGAGTGGGTGAGCGAGTGGGTGAGTGAGACAGTGAGTGGGAGGGTGAGTAGGTGAGTGAGTGGGTGGGTGAGTGAGAGAGCGGGTGAGTAGGTGAGTGAGTGGGTGGGTGAGTGGGAGGGTGAGTAGGTGAGTAGGTGAGTGAGTGAGCAGGTGGGTGAGTGAGAGAGTGAGTGAGCGGGTGAGAGAGTGGGAGGGTGAGTAGGTGGGTGAGTGGGTGAGTAGGTGAGTGAGTGAGTGAGAGAGTGGGTGAGTAGGTGAGTGAGTGAGTGAGTAGATGGGTGAGTGAGTGAGTAGGTGAGTAGGTGGGTGAGTGAGTGAGCGGGTGAGTAGGTGAGTGAGTGAGTGAGACAGTGAGTGAGTAGGTGAGTGAGTGAGAGAGTGGGTTAGTGGGTTAGTGGGTGAGTGAGTGAGTGGGTGAGTGAGTGAGTGGGTGAGTAGGTGAGTGAGTGAGTGAGAGAGTGGGTGAGTAGGTAGGTGAGTGAGTGAGTGAGTAGGTGAGTGAGCGGGTGAGTAGGTGAGTGAGTGAGTGAGAGAGTGGGTGAGTAGGTGAGTGAGTGAGTGAGTAGATGGGTGAGTGAGTGAGTAGGTGAGTAGGTGGGTGAGTGAGTGAGCGGGTGAGTAGGTGAGTGAGTGAGTGAGACAGTGAGTGAGTAGGTGAGTGAGTGAGAGAGTGGGTTAGTGGGTTAGTGGGTGAGTGAGTGAGTGGGTGAGTGAGTGAGTGGGTGAGTAGGTGAGTGAGTGAGCGGGTGAGTGAGAGAGTGGGTGAGTAGGTGGGTGGGTGGGTGAGTGAGTGAGTAGGTGAGAGAGCGGGTGATTAGGTGAGTGAGTGAGTGGGTGAGTGAGTAGATGGGTGAGTCACCAAACACCGTGTGCTCCTCCGCGTCCTCATCATCATCATCATCCGGCGTGGCGAGTGTGCGCCCCGAGTGGCGGTGTCGAGGACCCAGCAAGCGGCTGGTGGCCTCGTCCTTTCGACGCGTCGGGAACGACTGTCCATCACCTAGACTGTGTGGGGGGGTGAGTGGGTGGGTGAGTGGGTGGGTGGGTGGGTGGGTGGGTGGGTGGGTGAGTGGGTGGGTGGGTGGGGGGGTGAGTGGGTGGGTGAGTGGGTGGGTGAGTGAGTGGGTGGGTGGGTGGGTAGGTGAGTGAGTGGGTGAGTGAGTGGGTGAGTGGGTGGGTGGGTGGGTGAGTGGGTGGGTGGGTGAGTGGGTGGGTGAGTGGGTGAGTGAGTGGGTGAGTGAGTGGGTGGGTGAGTAGGTGAGTGAGTGAGTGGGTGGGTGGGTGGGTGGGTGGGTGAGTGGGTGGGTGAGTGGGTGGGTGGGTGGGTGGGTGGGTGAGTGAGTGGGTGGGTGGGTGAGTGGGTGGGTGGGTGAGTGAGTGGGTGGGTGAGTGAGTGAGTGAGTGGGTGGGTGAGTGGGTGGGTGGGTGGGTGAGTGAGTGGGTGAGTGAGTGGGTGGGTGGGTGAGTGGGTGAGTGGGTGAGTGGGTGGGTGAGTGGGTGGGTGGGTGGGTGAGTGGGTGAGTGAGTGGGTGGGTGAGTGGGTGGGTGGGTGGGGGGTGAGTGGGTGGGTGGGTGGGGGGTGAGTGGGTGGGTGGGTGAGTGGGTGGGTGAGTGGGTGGGTGAGTGGGTGGGTGAGTGAGTGAGTGGGTGGGTGGGTGAGTGGGTGAGTGAGTGGGTGGGTGGGTGAGTGGGTGAGTGGGTGAGTGGGTGGGTGAGTGAGTGGGTGAGTGGGTGAGTGAGTGGGTGGGTGGGTGAGTGGGTGGGTGGGGGGGGTGGGTGAGTGGGTGAGTGGGTGAGTGGGTGAGTGAGTGGGTGGGTGAGTGGGTGGGTGAGTGAGTGGGTGGGTGGGGGGGTGAGTGGGTGGGTGAGTGGGTGGGTGAGTGGGTGGGTGGGTGGGTGGGTGAGTGGGTGGGTGGGTGAGTGGGTGGGTGGGTGAGAGGGTGAGTGGGTGAGTGAGTGTGGGTTGGTGGGTGAGTGTGGGTGGGTGGGTGAGTGGGTGGGTGGGTGAGAGGGTGAGTGGGTGAGTGAGTGTGGGTGGGTGAGTGAGTGGGTGGGGGGGTGAGTGGGTGGGTGAGTGGGTGGGTGGGTGGGTGGGTGAGTGGGTGGGTGGGTGGGTGAGAGGGTGGGTGGGTGAGAGGGTGGGTGGGTGAGAGGGTGAGTGGGTGAGTGAGTGGGTGGGTGGGTGAGTGAGTGGGTGGGGGGGTGAGTGGGTGGGTGAGTGGGTGGGTGGGTGGGTGAGTGGGTGGGTGGGTGAGAGGGTGAGTGGGTGAGTGAGTGTGGGTGGGTGAGTGAGTGGGTGGGGGGGTGAGTGGGTGGGTGAGTGGGTGGGTGGGTGGGTGGGTGAGTGGGTGGGTGAGTGGGTGGGTGGGTGGGTGGGTGAGTGGGTGGGTGAGTGGGTGGGTGAGTGGGTGGGTGGGTGGGTGAGTGGGTGGGTGAGTGGGTGGGTGAGTGGGTGAGTGAGTGGGTGGGTGGGTGAGTGAGTGGGTGGGTGGGTGGGTGAGTGAGTGGGTGAGTGGGTGAGTGAGTGGGTGGGTGGGTGGATGAGTGAGTGAGTGGGTGAGTGAGTGGGTGGGTGGGTGAGTGGGTGAGTGAGTGGGTGGGTGAGTGGGTGGGTGGGTGGGGGGGTGAGTGGGTGGGTGGGTGGGGGGGTGAGTGGGTGGGTGAGTGGGTGGGTGAGTGGGTGGGTGAGTGAGTGGGTGGGTGGGTGAGTGGGTGAGTGAGTCAGTGGGTGGGTGAGTGGGTGAGTGGGTGAGTGGGTGGGTGAGTGAGTGGGTGAGTGGGTGAGTGAGTGAGTGGGTGGGTGGGTGAGTGGGTGGGTGGGGGGTGGGTGGGTGGGTGGGTGAGTGGGTGAGTGGGTGAGTGGGTGGGTGGGTGAGTGGGTGGGTGAGTGAGTGGGTGGGTGGGGGGGTGAGTGGGTGGGTGAGTGGGTGGGTGAGTGGGTGGGTGGGTGAGTGGGTGGGTGGGTGAGAGGGTGAGTGGGTGAGTGAGTGTGGGTGGGTGGGTGAGTGTGGGTGGGTGGGTGAGTGGGTGGGTGAGTGGGTGAGTGGGTGAGTGGGTGTGGGTGAGTGGGTGTGGGTGGGTGGGTGGGTGAGTGTGGGTGGGTGGGTGAGTGGGTGGGTGAGTGGGTGAGTGAGTGGGTGGGTGGGTGAGTGGGTGGGTGAGTGGGTGAGTGGGTGGGTGGGTGGGTGAGTGGGTGAGTGGGTGAGTGGGTGGGTGGTGAGTGAGTGAGTGAGTGGGTGGGTGGGTGGGTGAGTGGGTGAGTGGGTGGGTGAGTGGGTGAGTGTGTGAGTGGTGTGTTGGTGGGTGGGTGGGTGAGTGGGTGAGTGAGTGAGTGGGTGGGTGAGTGAGTGGGTGGGTGAGTGGGTGGGTGAGTGGGTGAGTGGGTGAGTGGGTGAATGGGTGGGTGGGTGGGTGGGTGGGGGGGTGAGTGGGTGGGTGGGTGAGTGGGTGAGTGAGTGGGTGAGTGGGTGAGTGTGTGAGTGGTGTGTTGGTGGGTGGGTGAGTGGGTGAGTGAGTGGGTAGGTGAGTGGGTGAGTGGGTGGGTGGGTGAGTGGGTGAGTGGGTGGGTGAGTGGGTGGGTGGGTGAGTGGGTGAGTGGATGAGTGGGTGGGTGAGTGGGTGAGTGGGTGGGTGAGTGGGTGAGTGGGTGGGTGAGTGGGTGAGTGAGTGAGTGGGTGAGTGAGTGGGTGAGTGGGTGGGTGGGTGAGTGAGTGAGTGGGTGGGTGGGTGAGTGAGTGGGTGGGTGAGTGGGTGGGTGAGTGAGTGGGTGAGTGAGTAGGTGGGTGAGTGGGTGAGTGGGTGAGTGGGTGGGTGGGTGAGTGAGTGAGTGAGTGGGTGGGTGGGTGGGTGAGTGAGTGAGTGGGTGGGTGAGTGGGTGGGTGAGTGGGTGAGTGGGTGGGTGGGTGGGTGAGTGGGTGAGTGGGTGAGTGGGTGGTTGAGTGAGTGAGTGGGTGGGTGAGTGGGTGGGTGGGTGAGTGGGTGGGTGAGTGGGTGAGTGGGTGAGTGGGTGGGTGAGTGGGTGGGTGGGTGAGTGAGTGGGGGGGGGTGAGTGGGTGCGTGAGTGGGTGAGTGGGTGGGTGAGTGGGTGGGTGAGTGGGTGAGTGAGTGGGTGGGTGAATGAGTGGGTGGGTGAGTGAGTGGGTGAGTGGGTGAGTGGGTGGGTGAGTGGGTGAGTGGGTGGGTGAGTGGGTGAGTGGGTGGGTGGGTGGGTGAGTGAGTGAGTGGGTGGGTGGGTGGGTGAGTGGCTGAGTGAGTGGGTGAGTGGGTGGGTGGGTGAGTGGGGGGTGGGTGGGTCGGTCGGTGGGGGGGTGAGTGGGTAGGTGGGTGGGTGGGTGAGTGAGTGGGTGAGTGGGTGAGTGAGTGGGTGAGTGGGTGGGTGGGTGGGGGGGTGAGTGGGTGGGTGGGTGGGTGGGTGAGTGGGTGAGTGAGTGGGTGAGTGAGTGAGTGGGTGGGTGGGTGGGTGGGTGAGTAAGTGAGTGGGTGGGTGGGTGGGTGAGTGGGTGAGTGGGTGGGTGAGTGGGTGGGTGGGTGGGTGGGTGAGTGGGTGAGTGGGTGGGTGGGTGGGTGAGTGGGTGGGTGAGTGGGTGGGTGGGTGGGTGGGTGGGTGAGTGAGTGGGTGGGTGGGTGGGTGAGTGAGTGGGTGAGTGGGCGAGTGGGTGCGTGAGTGAGTGGGTGAGTGGGTGAGTGGGTGAGTGGGTGGGTGAGTGGGTGGGTTGGTGAGTGAGTGAGTGAGTGGGTGAGTGGGTGGGTGGGTGGGTGAGTGAGTGAGTGAGTGAGTGGGTGAGTGAGTGAGTGAGTGAGTGGGTGGGTGAGTGAGTGAGTGAGTGGGTGAGTGAGTGAGTGAGTGGGTGAATGAGTGAGTGAGTGGGTGGGTGAGTGTGTGAGTGAGTGAGCGAGTGGGTGGGTGGGTGAGTGAGTGAGTGAGTGTGTGAGTGAGTGGGTGGGTGAGCGAGTGGGTGGGTGAGTGGGTGGGTGAGTGGGTGAGTGTAGTGAGTGTAGTGAGTGAGTGAGTGTGTGAGTGGGTGGGTGAGTGGGTGGTATGATGGTGATGGTGGTGATGATGATCGTGATGATGGTGGTGATGATGGTGATGGTGGTGACGGTGAGTATGTTGGTGAGTGGTGTGTTGGTGAGTGGTGTGTTGGTGAGTGGGTGAGTGAGTGGGTGAGTGGTGTGTTGGTGAGTGGGTGAGTGAGTGGGTGAGTGGTGTGTTGGTGAGTGAGTGAGTGAGTGAGTGGGTGGGTGAGTGAGTGAGTGGGTGGGTGAGTGAGTGGGTGAGTGAGTGAGTGGGTGAGTGAGTGGGTGAGTGAATGAGTGAGTGGGTGAGTGGGTGAGTGAGTGGGTGAGTGAGTGAGTGGGTGAGTGGGTGAGTGAGTGGGTGAGTGAGTGGATGAGTGAGTGAGTGAGTGGGTGGGTGAGTGGGTGAGTGGGTGGGTGAGTGGGTGGTATGATGGTGGTGAGGATGCTGATGATGGTGGTGATGGTGAGTATATTGGTGAGTGGCATGATGGTGAGTGGTATGATGGTGAGTGGCATGATGGTGAGTGGTATGATGGTGAGTGGTGTGTTGGTGAGTGGGTGAGTGAGTGGGTGGTGAGTGAGTGAGTGAGTGAGTGGGTGAGTGGGTGAGTGAGTGGCATGATGGTGAGTGGCATGATGGTGAGTGGGTGAGTGAGTGAGTGGGTGAGTGAGTGGGTGGGTGAGTGGGTGAGTGAGTGGGTGTGTTGGTGAGTGAGTGGCATGATGGTGAGTGGGTGAGTGAGTGGGTGGGTGATTGGGTGAGTGGGTGAGTGAGTGAGTGGGTGAGTGAGTGTGTGAGTGGGTGGGTGAGCGAGTGGGTGGGTGAGTGAGTGGGTGGGTGAGTGGGTGAGTGGGTGGGTGAGTGGGTGGTATGATGGTGGTGAAGATGCTGATGATGGTGGTGATGGTGAGTATATTGGTGAGTGGCATGATGGTGAGTGGTATGATGGTGAGTGGCATGATGGTGAGTGGCATGATGGTGAGTGGTATGATGGTGAGTGGTGTGTTGGTGAGTGGGTGAGTGAGTGGGTGGGTGAGTGAGTGAGTGAGTGGGTGAGTGGGTGAGTGAGTGGCATGATGGTGAGTGGCATGATGGTGAGTGGGTGAGTGAGTGAGTGGGTGAGTGAGTGGGTGGGTGAGTGGGTGAGTGAGTGGGTGTGTTGGTGAGTGAGTGGCATGATGGTGAGTGGGTGAGTGAGTGAGTGGGTGAGTGAGTGGGTGAGTGAGTGAGTGGGTGAGTGAGTGAGTGGGTGAGTGAGTGAGTGAGTGGGGGAGTGGGTGAGTGAGTGGGTGAGTGAGTGAGTGAGTGAGTGGATGAGTGAGTGAGTGGGTGGGTGAGTGGGTGAGTGGGTGGGTGAGTGGGTGGTATGATGGTGGTGAGGATGCTGATGATGGTGGTGATGGTGAGTATATTGGTGAGTGGTATGATGGTGAGTGGTGTGTTGGTGAGTGGTAGCACCTACCTGGTGAATATCGGCAGCAGCCAAAGCCGTGGGTCGTCACCCATCACCTGCCGCACATTCTGCACCAGGCCCAGGCCGAAGCCTCCGGCCTCACCACCACCACGGAACACCGGGGCCCGGAACGCCTCTAGGGGTGGTGAGGGGTGGTGAGGGGTGGTGAGGGTGGTGGTGAGGGGTGGTGAGGGTGGTGGTGGTGAGCTCACAAATCCTTTGAAAGATCCCCGGTCATTCCCTCCCTTCTCTACGCTTGCGAAACGTGGACCCCCCTAACATTTAGGCTGGCCTGCCTACGATCCATCCTGGGTTTAACCTGCAGGCTGGATTGTGTGAGGAGCTCACAAATCCTTGAAAGGTCTGGGCAAAGTCCCATCGGTGAGCTCCTCCGGCAGGCAAGGCTGCGTTGGCTGGGTCATGTAGCCCGCATGCCCAGCCACCGCATGCCTAAACAGCTTTTGTTCGGCCGGATCGAGGGGGCTAAACGGGCGCGGCACGGGCTAGAGAAGAGATGGAGTGATGTGGTACAGGAGGACGTGGAGCTGAGTGGACTTGCCGATGACCGGTACCAGCGGTGTCAAGATCGGCCTCTGTGGAGGAGGCTCGTGAAGGACGCTACTGGGCAGTTGGAGGCAGTCGCCCTCCAACAACAACAGAGGGCGGAGGAGCGACGCTCACAACAACGAGCGGAGCGCCGGGTGGCTAAAGCACAGCAAGTTGGCACAGTAGGGGGCACAGGTGGTGCATCAGCCAGTCATCTCGGTCATCTCGGTCAGTCGACCCGTGGCACCTGCTGGGTCTGCCCCGTGACCTCCTGCCAGCGGGCGTTCGACACTTCACGTGATAGCCTCAAGGTGCACTTGGCCTGGCACAAGCGTCGTGGTGACGTCACCGCCACTTAGTGGCGAATGGCGGTTGTTGTTGTTGTTGTTGTCTCTCTCTATCTCTATGGGGGTCTCTGTGTGTGTGTGTGTGTCTCTGTGTGTGTGTGTCTCTGTGTGTGTGTGTGTCTCTATGGGTGTGTGTGTCTCTGTGTGTGTGTGTGTCTCTATGGGTGTGTGTGTCTCTGTGTGTGTCTCTGTGTGTGTGTCTCTCTCTATCTCTATGGGGGTCTCTATGGGTGTGTGTGTGTGTCTCTGTGTGTGTGTGTGTCTCTATGGGTGTGTGTGTGTGTCTCTGTGGGTGTGTCTATGGGTGTCTATGGGTGTGTGTGTGTGGGTGTCTATGGGTCTCTATGTGTGTGTGTGTGGGTGTCTATGGGTCTCTATGTGTGTGTGTGTGTGGGTGGGTCTCTGTGTGTGTAGGTCTCTGTGGGTGTGTGTGTGTCTCTCTCTATCTCTATGGGGGTCTCTATGGGTGTGTGTGTGTCTCTGTGGGTGTGTGTGTGTTTCTCTCTATCTCTATGGGGGTCTGTGTGTGTGTGTGTGTCTCTGTGTGTGTGTGTGTCTCTATGGGTGTGTGTGTCTCTGTGTGTGTGTGTCTCTGTGTGTGTGTGTGTCTCTGTGTGTGTCTCTGTGTGTGTGTCTCTCTCTATCTCTATGGGGGTCTCTATGGGTGTGTGTGTGTGTCTCTGTGGGTGTGTGTGTGTCTCTGTGGGTGTGTGTGTGTCTCTCTCTATCTCTATGGGGGTCTCTATGGGTGTGTGTGTGTGTCTCTGTGGGTGTGTCTATGGGTGTCTATGGGTGTGTGTGTGTGGGTGTCTATGGGTGTCTATGAGTGTGTGTGTGTGGGTGGGTCTCTGTGTGTGTAGGTCTCTGTGGGTGTGTGTGTGTCTCTCTCTATCTCTATGGGTGTCTATGGGTGTGTGTGTGTCTCTGTGGGTGTGTGTGTGTCTCTCTCTATCTCTATGGGGGTCTCTATGGGTGTGTGTGTGGGTCTCTATGTGTGTGTGTGTGTCTATGGGTGTCTATGGGTGTGTGTGTGAGTGTCTATGGGTGTGTGTGTGTCTCTGTGGGTGTGTGTGTGTCTCTCTCTATCTCTATGGGGGTCTCTATGGGTGTGTGTGTGTGTCTCTGTGTGTGTGTCTCTGTGTGTGTGTGTGTCTCTGTGGGTGTGTGTCTCTCTCTATCTCTATGGGTGTGTGTGTCTCTGTGTGTGTGTGTCTGTGTGTGTCCGTACCGAGCGTGGTGGAGTTGATGGCGAGTAGCCAGCCGTGGTACCCGAGCAGTGACAGGAGACTCACGGAGAACATCGCAGCCACGAAGAACAGGAATAGGATGTGGAATCGTGCCTGGGTGTCGGCCAGACCCTCCTACACACGGAAACACGCGGGGAGAGACACGGGGAGAGACACGGGGAGACATGGGGAGAGACACGGAGAGACACGGGGGGAGACACGGAGAGACACGGGGAGACATGGGGAGAGACACGGGGGGACATGGGGAGAGACACGGGGAGACGGGGAGAGACACGGGGAGAGACACGGGGAGACACGGGGGGAGACACGGGGAGACGGGGAGAGACACGGGGAGAGACACGGGAAGAGACACGGGGAGACACACGGGGAGACACACGGAGAGACACGGGGGGAGACACGGAGAGACACGGGGAGACACGGGGAGACACGGAGAGACACGGGGAGAGACACGGGGAGAGACACGGGGAGAGACACGGGGAGACACACGGAGAGACACGGGGGGAGCCACGGAGAGACACGGGGAGACACGGGGAGACACGGAGAGACACGGGGAGAGACACGGGGAGAGACACGGGGAGACACGGGGAGAGACGGGGAGAGACACGGGGAGACATGGGGAGAGACACGGGGAGACGGGGAGAGACACGGGGAGAGACACGGGGAGAGACACGGGGAGAGACACGGGGAGACACACGGAGAGACACGGGGGGAGACACGGAGAGACACGGGGAGACACGGGGAGACACGGAGAGACACGGGGAGAGACACGGGGAGAGACACGGGGAGACACGGGGAGAGACACGCAGACACGGGGAGACACGCGGGGAGAGACACGGGGAGAGACACGGGGAGAGACACGGAGACACACGGATAACACGCGGGGAGACACGGAGACATGCGGGGTGACACACGGAGACACACGGAGAGACACGGAGACACACGGAGACACACGGAGAGACACACGGAGACACACGGAGAGACACGGAGACACACGGAGACACGAAGACACACAGAGAGGCACACGGAGAGACACACGGAGAGACACACGGGGTGACACACGGAGACACACGGGATGACACACGGAGACACACGGGGAGACACATGGGGAGACACACGGAGTGACACACGGAGACACACAGAGACACACGGAGACACACGGGGTGACACACGGAGACACACGGGGTGACACACGGAGTGACACACGGAGTGACACACGGAGACACACAGAGATACACGGAGAGACACGGAGAGACACACGGAGTGACACACGGAGACACACGGAGTGACACACGGAGACACACGGAGTGACACACAGAGACACACGGAGAGACACGGAGACACACGGAGACACGAAGACACACAGAGAGGCACACGGAGAGACACACGGAGAGACACACGGGGTGACACACGGAGACACACGGGATGACACACGGAGACACACGGAGTGACACACGGAGACACACGGAGTGACACACGGGGACACAGAGACACACGGAGAGACACGGAGACACACGGAGTGACACACGGAGACACACGGAGTGACACACGGAGACACACGGGGTGACACACGGAGACACACGGGATGACACACGGAGACACACGGGGAGACACATGGGGAGACACACGGAGTGACACACGGAGACACACAGAGACACACGGAGACACACGGGGTGACACACGGAGACACACGGGGTGACACACGGAGTGACACACGGAGTGACACACGGAGACACACGGAGATACACGGAGAGACACGGAGAGACACACGGAGTGACACACGGAGATACACGGAGAGACACGGAGAGACACACGGAGTGACACACGGAGACATGCGGAGAGACACACAGAGACACACACGGAGAGACACACGGAGAGACACACGGAGAGACACGGAGAGACACACGGAGAGACACACGGAGACACACGGAGACACACGGAGAGACACACGGAGAGACACACGGAGACACACGGAGAGACACACGCAGAGACACACAGAGACACACACGGAGTGACACACAGAGACACACACGGGGTGAAACACAGAGACACATGGAGACACACGGAGAGACACACGCAGAGACACACGCAGAGACACACGGAGACACACGCACCGTCCAGAAGCGAAGGAAGTACCGCAGCACGGTGAAGGTGACCAGGATGCAGTGGAGACACGGAGACACGGAGACACACGGTGACACACAGACACACACGGGGTGACACACGGAGTGACACACGGTGACACGGAGACACACGGAGACACACGGGGTGACACACGGAGAGACACACGGAGACACACGGAGACACACACGGAGACACACGGAGACACACGGAGAGACACATGGAGACACACGGAGACACATACGGAGACACACGGAGACACACGGAGTGACACACGGAGACACACGGAGTGACACACGGAGACACACGGTGACACACAGAGACACACAGAGACACACACGGGGTGACACACAGAGACACACACGGGGTGAAACACAGAGACACATGGAGACACACGGAGAGACACACGCAAAGACACACGGAGACACACACGGGGTGACACACAGAGACACACACGGGGTGAAACACAGAGACACATGGAGACACACGGAGAGACACACGCAGAGACACACGGAGACACACACGGAGTGACACACAGAGACACACACGGGGTGAAACACAGAGACACATGGAGACACACGGAGAGACACACGCAGAGACACACGGAGACACACGGAGACACACGCACCGTCCAGAAGCGAAGGAAGTACCGCAGCACGGTGAAGGTGACCAGGATGCAGTGGAGACACGGAGACACGGAGACACACGGTGACACACAGACACACACGGGGTGACACACGGAGTGACACACGGTGACACGGAGACACACGGAGACACACGGGGTGACACACGGGGTGACACACGGAGAGACACACGGAGACACACACGGAGACACACGGAGAGACACATGGAGACACACGGAGACACATACGGAGACACACGGAGACACACGGAGTGACACACGGAGACACACGGAGTGACACACGGAGACACGGTGACACACAGAGACACACAGAGACACACACGGGGTGACACACAGAGACACACACGGGGTGAAACACAGAGACACATGGAGACACACGGAGAGACACACGCAGAGACACACGGAGACACACACGGAGTGACACACAGAGACACACACGGGGTGAAACACAGAGACACATGGAGACACACGGAGAGACACACGCAGAGACACACGGAGACACACGGAGACACACGCACCGTCCAGAAGCGAAGGAAGTACCGCAGCACGGTGAAGGTGACCAGGATGCAGTGGAGCGCCGCGTACAGCAGGAACAGCAAGAAGAACTTGTAGTTGGAGAAGCCCACACAGTTGTTCACCCTGCATAGACAACATTCCGCCCCTACATCGTCATTGTAGAAGCTCACTCAGCTGTCCACCTACATAGACAACATTCCGCCCTCCACGTCGTCATTAGTGAAACTCACTCAGCTGTTCACCTACATAGACAACATTCCGCCCTCCACGTCGTCATTAGTGAAACTCACTCAGCTGTTCACCTACATAGACAACATTCCGCCCCCCACATCGTCATTGTAGAAGCTCACTCAGCTGTTCACCTACATAGACAACATTCCGCCCTCCACGTCGTCATTGTAGAAGCTCACTCAGCTGTTCACCTACATAGACAACATTCCGCCCCCCACATCATTGTAGAAGCTCACACAGCTGTTCACCTACATAGACAACATTCCGCCCTCCACGTCGTCATTGTAGAAGCTCACTCAGCTGTTCACCTACATAGACAACATTCCGCCCTCCACGTCATCATTGTAGAAGCTCACTCAGCTGTTCACCTACATAGACAACATTCCGCCCCCCACATCATTGTAGAAGCTCACACAGCTGTTCACCTACATAGACAACATTCCGCCCTCCACGTCATCATTGTAGAAGCTCACTCAGCTGTTCACCTGCATAGACAACATTCCGCCCTCCACGTAGTGGCGGTGGCGTTGGCGGCAGCCTCGATACATGATAATTGTTTTTGTACCCTGACACCTTTGTATGGACCATAATACCTGCAGTCATAATGCAAACAAAAAACACAACTCTGATAATGTATGCACTGTCCTTGAAGTTAATTGGTCCAGACCCGAGACAGCTTTCCTTAGAGCCTAGTCTCCATTGGTGTTGGACCAGATGACGCCAAAAGGCGCACAACTCAAAGACAATGCACCATCAGAGTATGAGAGCTCAGGGTAAGCATCTACACCATTGGAACCTCATTTGTCAGTAAAAATTATAATTAATTTTTTACCCTTCTATCTGGCAACAAAACTGACACCTTTTTTTACGAGGAGTCATGTTTGCATAGACCACAATACCTGCAGTCATAATGCAAACAAAAAACACAACTCTGATAATGTATGCACTGTCCTTGAAGTTGATTGGTCCACACCCGAGACAGCTTTCCATAGAGCCTAGTCTCACATGGTGTTGGACCAGATGACGCCAAAAGGCGCACAACTCAAAGACAATGCACCATCGGAGTATGAGAGCTCGGGGTAAGCATTTACACCATTGGTACCTCATTTGCCAGTAAAAAATATGATAATTGTTTTTTTATCTGGCAACAAAACTGACACCTTTTTTTCACAAGGGAAAAAGGTGTCAGTTTTGTTGCCAGATAAGTAAAAAAAAGTGTCAGTTTTGTTGCCAGATAAAAGGGTAAAAAAGCAATTATCATATTTTTTACTGGCAAATGAAGGTGTCAGTTTTGTCGCCAGATAAAAGGGTAAAAAAGCAATTATCATATTTTTTACTGGCAAATGAAGGTGTCAGTTTTGTCGCCAGATAAAAGGGTAAAAAAGCAATTATCATATTTTTCACTGGCAAATGAAGGTGTCAGTTTTGTCGCCAGATAAAAGGGTAAAAAAGCAATGATCATATTTTTTACTGGCAAATGAAGGTGTCAGTTTTGTCGCCAGATAAAAGGGTAAAAAAGCAATTATCATATTTTTTACTGGCAAATGAAGGTGTCAGTTTTGTTGCCAGATAAAAGGGTAAAAAAGCAATTATCATATTTTTTACTGGCAAATGAATGTGTCAGTTTTGTCGCCAGATAAAAGGGTAAAAAAGCAATTATCATATTTTCTACTGGCAAATGAAGGTGTCAGTTTTGTCGCCAGATAAAAGGGTAAAAAAGCAATTATCATATTTTTTACTGGCAAATGAAGGTGTCAGTTTTGTCGCCAGATAAAAGGGTAAAAAAGCAATTATCATATTTTTTACTGGCAAATGAAGGTGTCAATTTTGTCGCCAGATAAAAGGGTAAAAAAGCAATTATCATATTTTTTACTGGCAAATGAAGGTGTCAGTTTTGTCGCCAGATAAAAGGGTAAAAAAGCAATTATCATATTTTCTACTGGCAAATGAAGGTGTCAGTTTTGTCGTCAGATAAAAGGGTAAAAAAGCAATTATCATATTTTCTACTGGCAAATGAAGGTGTCAGTTTTGTCGCCAGATAAAAGGGTAAAAAACTCATTATCATATTTTTTACTGGCAAATGAAGGTGTCAGTTTTGTCGCCAGATAAAAGGGTAAAAAATCAATTATCATATTTTCTACTGGCAAATGAAGGTGTCAGTTTTGTCGCCAGATAAAAGGGTAAAAAAGCAATTATCATATTTTCTACTGGCAAATGAAGGTGTCAGTTTTGTCGCCAGATAAAAGGGTAAAAAAGCAATTATCATATTTTCTACTGGCAAATGAAGGTGTCAGTTATGTCGCCAGATAAAAGGGTAAAAAAGCAATTATCATATTTTTTACTGGCAAATGAAGGTGTCAGTTTTGTTGCCAGATAAAAGGGTAAAAAAGCAATTATCATATTTTCTACTGGCAAATGAAGGTGTCAGTTTTGTCGCCAGATAAAAGGGTAAAAAATCAATTATCATATTTTTTACTGGCAAATGAAGGTGTCAGTTTTGTCGCCAGATAAAAGGGTAAAAAACTAATTATCATATTTTCTACTGGCAAATGAAGGTGTCAGTTTTGTCGCCAGATAAACGGGTAAAAAAGCAATTATCATATTTTCTACTGGCAAATGAAGGTGTCAGTTTTGTCGCCAGATAAAAGGGTAAAAAAGCAATTATCATATTTTCTACTGGCAAATGAAGGTGTCAGTTTTGTCGCCAGATAAAGGTAAAAAACTAAATAATTGAGTAAAAAACAATTATCATATTTTTACTGGCAAATGAAGGTGTCAGTTTTGTCGCCAGATAAAAGGGTAAAAAAGCAATTATCATATTTTCTACTGGCAAATGAAGGTGTCAGTTTTGTCGCCAGATAAAAGGGTAAAAAAGCAATTATCATATTTTCTACTGGCAAATGAAGGTGTCAGTTTTGTCGCCAGATAAAAGGGTAAAAAAGCAATTATCATATTTTTTACTGGCAGATGAAGGTGTCAGTTTTGTCGCCAGATAAAAGGGTAAAAAAGCAATTATCATATTTTTTACTGGCAAATGAAGGTGTCAGTTTTGTCGCCAGATAAAAGGGTAAAAAAGCAATGATCATATTTTCTACTGGCAAATGAAGGTGTCAGTTTTGTTGCCAGAT